>BOPN01002654.1:55000-62500 GCA_017312705.2 Penaeus japonicus | reverse complement strand
TTGTTTGTTTGTTTGTTTGTGTGTTTTTTGTGTGACTTTCTCAATTCAGCTACTCTATCTATACCCCTTTTTTTTCTTATGCAGGAAGGGTGGAAGGTTAGGAAGAGGTGGATTCATTTCTTAAAATCGATATCACCGGATCTTTTTTCACCCCCTCTTTCTCTCTCTCTCTTTCTCTCTTTCTCTCTCTTTCTTTCTCTATCTCTCTCTCTCTCTCTCTCTTTCTCTCTCTCTCTCTCTCTTTCTCTCTCTCTCTCTCTCTCTCTCTCTCTCTCTCTCTCTCTCTCTCTCTCTCTCTCTCTCTCTCTCTCTCTCTCTCTCCTTTGGATTCTTTGTTTTCTTTGTTTAGTACGTGTTCCGGTCATATGAGCACCTTATCTTTTATTTATTTTTTTTATATTAGGCGTATCATTATCAACATTGTCATCATCATTGTTATCTTTCTCATTATCATGATTATCATTGTCATTGTTGTTGTTGTGATCATCGTTATTATCATCATCATCCTTATTTTCGTTCTTTTTATCATCATTATCGTTATAATTATGTTTTCTATAAGCAAAGTCATCACAATTATCCGTTTTATAATCATCATTATCATAATTATCATTCTCTTTATCATGATATTCGTATTACTATCATTATCAATACTGTCATCATTATAGTCATCATAACTAGTATTATTATCATTAACGTTATCAATATCATTGCCATTATCAATAACATATCATTTTCATCCTCTTCATTATCACCACCATCACTATGACCCATCTTTCCTATTTTTATTATTATTATTTATTATTTTTTCCCTCTCCCTCATCATCTTTTCCAAATCTTTTCTTCCTCACAGCCCAATGAAAAAGAAAAAAAAAAAAAAAAACTTTACGGTATATAGCAATCATTCTATCCTCACACTCTCATAGTACATCACGATTTTTTTTACGCTCGCTATTTTTTTTTTTTTCTCTCTCTCTCTCTTTTTTTTACTCGTCTTTTTACTCGTCTACAGTCCCTCTTGTTACGCCAAACGCAGATATCGTCTCCACGTGTTCCTTTTTTATTGCTGCCCTTGATCATCCAATTACTGGAGAAAATTAGATGTGGATCCTTAACTACTTAAGACTAAGAAAAGGAATTAAGCTTTTTTGCGTTTCCTTTCCGGAGGGGAGGGGGGGGGGGGGCGGCGGCGGAGGGGTGGTTACCTTTTACTGGTTGTGTGCGTGTGTGATTGTGCGTGTGTGTGTTTGTTTGTCTTGTGTGTGTGTGTTTGTGTTTGTGTGTGTGTCTTATGTGTGTGTGGGTTTATGTGTGTTTGTTTGTGTTTTTATGTGTGTGTGTGTGTGTGCTTGTTTGTCTTGTGTGTTTGTTTGTGTGTGTGCGTGTTTGTGTGTGTGTTTGTGTGCGTATTTGTGTGTGTGTCAGGTGTAATGATCAAAGACGAAGACAGACGGGTAGCCATGGACTGGCGGTTCCAGAAAAAAAAATCACATATCGAGAGAGAGAGAGAGAGAGAGAGAGAGAAAGAAAGAGTGAGAGAGAGAAAGAAAGAAAGAAAGAAAGATAATATAATATGAATATATCCGAAGAGAACAACACCATCATTCAATTTACAAACCAGCGTTAGTATTCCTTTCAAAAAACAAATCCCCGCACCGTGACCATTGCACAGCACCCATTGCACACCACCCATTGCACAGCACCCATTGCACAACACCCCCACTGCTCAGCACCCTCATCGTCCAAAGTGTGGATTTCAATTTGAGAAATGGACCAGACAGTCAGTCCGCGGTTTCATCCACGCATTCTACAGGGAGCATCAGCTGATCAGAGTTGACTAAGGTAAACTTTCAACACCGACAAGACATGGTAGAATTACGAGACTGTACGGAAGACACCTGCTCCCCTGGCGGAACAAAGGGCCGCCCGCGAGCGCACCTGCGATCGTGGGCGTCGTTGCGAGTCTTGGTTCTCTTGCGAATTACCCGTTGATTGGTTTATGGCTTTTGGGGGCGCTCGTCTATGGCAGGGGGCGCTCTATATGTGTGTGTGCGTGTGTGTGTGTGTGGGAGTGTATGATGCACACACATACGCACACACACACACACACACACACACACACACACACACACACACACACACACACACACACACACACACAACAACACATATATATATATATATATATATATATATATATATATATATATATATATATATGTGTGTGTGTGTGTGTGTGTGTGTGTATGTGTGTGTGTGTGTGTGTGTGTGTGTGTGTGTTTGAGCATGACCCTTCCAAGTACAGCATTATTTAATAACAAAAGAGCCAACTCCTTATCCAAACCTTTAGCCATGTTTGGAGATCTTGAAAAATTATATTGCATATGATGATACTAGTAACAATAAGAGATAATGGTAATGGTAATGATAGAGGTAATGATTAGAATTGTGATAATTATGATGACGGCAATATCAATAACTGATAATGACAATGATAGTAATGATGATGACAGTATTAACAATAATAATGTGAATATGATGTTAAAATTAATAATAAGTACAATGATTATATTAGGAACAATGATAATATTGATGATAAAAAATATAACAGTAATAATAATGAATACTATGATAATACTAACAAATAATAATAACAAATGTAAGAAGAACAAGAATTATGGTGATAATAAGAATGATAATAACAATGGTAATGATAACAATGATAGTAATGATAATGATAGCAACAATGATAATAATAGTTATCATTATCATCATCATAAGCCAATTAATAACCAAAAGGATGATAATGACGATAATGATAAATGTGATAATAGTAATGATGAAGATAATAACGATAATATCAACAGCAATAGTAATGATAATAACGATGATTATGATAATGATAATAATGATAATGAGAGTAATATGGATGATATTAAAGAAAGGATAATAAAATTATAGTAATAATGATAATAATGATGTTGATAATGACAACAGAAACTATGATTATGGAAATGAAAAGGTTAAAGATAATGACAATAATAACAATAATAGTAATGACAAAATAATCATGGTGATAATAATAACAATGATGATGATGCTAATGATAATAATAATGAGAACGATAATGATAATGATAATGGTAATAATAATGATAGTAATAATAACAATGGAAATTACAGTGATAATGATAATGGTAATATTAATGATAATGATCATATCATAAGCAATATGAATGATATTAATGATAACAAAGAAAATGATGATAATTGTATTAGTATCAATATTGACAATAATGAGGATGATACCAATATAAATGATAATTATTACAATAGCAATGATAATGATAACATCAGTGATAATATCAATGAAAATAACATGATAATAACAGTAATAGGAATGATAACAACAGTTATAACAATAAGAACAATAACAATGATATTGATCATTACAATGATAAAAGATGAAAAGAGAGATAAAAGAATTTATCAATAACACCATGTTTTCTATATTTCCTTTCTATCTTATTTTCCTACCTCTACCCCGACATTTTTTTTTTTTTCATTCTATTTCTTTATTCTTCACTCTCTCTCTCTTCCTCTATTCCTTTCACTCTCTTTCGTTTTCTCATTCTTTCTTCCTTGTCTCTCGTTCTTTCTTTCTCACCATTTTTCTTGTTTTTACTCTCTTTTTCTTCTTTACACTCCTCTTTCTCTTTCTTGTCTCTTTCCCCATATCTCTTCTTCCTCATTTAGCCCCTTTGTTCTCTTTTATATCGTGCCGCAAAAGTTGACCTAAGATGACCTCGTGCAAGTACATCCATGACCTCTGCTTTTTTTTTTTTTTTTTTTTTTTTTTTTTTTTTTTTTTTTTTTTTTTTTTTTCTTGTCGATTTTTTCCTTTCTTGTCTGCTCTCGAATCCTCTTTCTCTCCCTTGTTTCTTTTCACCTCTCTCTATCCCTATCTCTTTTCCCTTACCTCTTTCTCTCTCTCTATCTATCTATCTATCTATCTATCTCCTTCCCTCTTTCCCTCCTTCCCTTTTTCTCTCCTTCCCTCCTTCCCTCCCACCCTATTTCTCTTTCCCTCTTTACGTGCTACCGCCGATTAACCCCATCGTTAAGGGGAGTAATTCAGTTCCACAAATGTGTGTAATCAATTTTAAATTACCTCTCTTCTCCTCCCCCCTCTCTTTCTCTTTTCTCTGTCCCTCTCTTTCTCTTTCTCTCCTCTCTCTTTGTCTCTCTCTTCTCTTTCTCTGTCTCTCTCTCTCTTTCTTCTCGCTCTCTGTCTCTCTCTCTCTCTTTCTTTTCTCTCTCTCTGTCTCTCTCTCTCTCTCTCTCTCTCTCTCTCTCTCTCTCTCTCTCTCTCTCTCTCTCTCTCTTTCTATTTTCTCTGTCCCTCTCTCTCTCTCTCTCTCCTCTCTCTTTGTCTCTCTCTCCTCTTTCTCTGTCTTTTTCTCTCTTTCTTCTCTCTCTCTCTCTCTCTCTCTCTCTCTCTCTCTCTCTCTCTCTCTCTCTCTCTCTCTCTCTCTCTCTCTCTCTCTCTCTCTCTCTCTCTCTCTTCGTCTATTCTTTCTTTCGTTGGCTCTCTCCTTATCTCTCCCCTTTTCATTCTTATCTTGCTTGATTGTCTGGAGTCTCTCTACCTCATTTAACATTTATTTCATCTTTGTGTGTCTTTCCTGGTAATCAGCAAGGTTTATGACGGTGTGTCGTTCATTTACTTGTCTTCCTCATATATCTTTTTTCTTTCAAAACACACTTGGTAGTCTGACTATGTAAAATGTAACGAAGAATGTGTATAATAATGACAATAATGATAGCAATGATAATGATGATGGATATAATCATTAACTTGTCTTATCCTTTTGAAGCATATGTGGTTGTCTGACTACGTAAAAAGTAGTGGAGAAAGTGTTATATTGGTGATGATGATAGAGAAGAAGATAGTAGCAATAAGATGATGATAGTATCAACAATAACAAAGATACCAAATATAGTTACGATAATGATAATGATAGTAAAAATAATGATGGTAATGATGATGATGACAATGTTTTTTTTATAGTAATAGTAATAATAATGACCGAAACGATAATGATATGAATAATAGTGATAATGATAAGCATGAAATTAACTAATGATGATAAGGATGAAATTAACTAATGACGATAAAAATGATTATAACAATAATTTTTAAAAATCAACAGTAATAACAATAGTAGTAATAACAATAATCATATCAACAAAGAACAATAAAACACATGATAATGACAAACATACCTGGTCACCTCTTCCTCAGAATACATGGCACTGGCACCATACACAGGACACTTTGTGTTTTAGTCTGTCTCAGCAAACTTAATATGGTCGTTGCGTGCACAGCAGGGGGGGGGGGGGGAAGTCGGAGGGGTAGGGGAGTGGAGTGGTAGGGGAGTGGAGGGGGGTAGGGGGAGAGAGGGGAGGTTATCGATTTGTAAGTAAGGTAAGTGGGAAAATATGTGTAAGAGAAATGGTACGTGAGAGACAAAGGTGGAGTGGCATATTAGGATAATTATAGTGGTGAAAAAAGAAGAAAGTTTTGAGGACAGTGTTGACGTTGTTGTTTATAACAAAGCTAATGATGATGTTGTTAATGATGTGAAAAATTATAATGACAATGGAAATAATACTATATATGGTCAAATTATTTTTCTTTTATTATCTTGAGTAAAAGTAATAAAATTACTATTATTGCTATTTACTACCATCAATATTGTTAGTATCATTATCATTCTAAATATCATTGATTTGTTGTTTTGGTTATCATCATTAGCATCATCATTGTTATCAATGTTATTGTTACTATCATCATCATTATCATTTCTATTATCATTATCATTATTACGATTTTTTATCATTATTATCATCATCACTACTACTATCATTATCATCATTGTTATCATTATCATTATCATATCATTAACATTACTATTATCATTATTTTTATCATTGTTGTTATCAGTGTTATCTATCACCACCATTAATATTATTGTTATTGTTATCATTGTCATTAGTTATGATATTTTCATCACTATCAGGATTGCTGTTATCATCACTATGATGATAATGATAATATAGATGAATAATGATAATTATTACTACTATTGTTATTATCATTATTATTATTGCATGATTTTCCTTACTGTTATTACAATGTTCATTTCTGTCATCATCATCATTACCATCATCATAATTTTCATTATTACCAATTTTCACTGCTGCTACCACTATCTTTGTTATCTAATGATTATAATGATTATCTATATTAATACAATTATCCTCATCAATTATTACCATTATTTTTATTACTTTTATTCTCGTCGTTTTATTTTTATTGTTAACATTATCATTACCATTATTATCATTATCATTAATATCATTATTTTTATTATTGTTATCATTATTACTATTATTATTATCATTATTATTATTATTATTATTACTATCATCATCATCATCATCATTATTACCATCGTCATTATTATTATCACTATTGTTATCATTATTATCATGACCATTGTTATCTTTACTTTCAGTTTTCTTGTTATTATTATCATTATAATGATAATAATAATTATAATCATTATCATCGTATTTATTACCATTACTATCATTATCCCTATAATAATTTTCATCATCATCAATATTACCATCATCATAAATATCCTGATCATCACAATAATCATTAGAATTTTCATTATTATTATGAAATCATCATTATTCCTATTACTATCATTATCATCAATATCAAAATTATCATCAACGTTACTATTCTCACTACCACTATTATTACAAGTATTGTTTCTATTATCATATGTTTTCATTAATATAACCATTCTTATCACTGCAATTATTAGTTTCAGCATTAACTCACATTGTGTTTTATTGCGGTTTTCTGAAGGAGTACATATTCTGCTTTAGAATATATATATATATATATATATGCATATATATATATATATATATATATATATATATATAGATAGATAGATAGATAGATAGATAGATAGATAGATAGATAGATATACACGCACAGAAAACAAAATGTACCATAAAATTCTAGGAAGTGTATAAACACAGACCAAATTATCCTAAAGTAGTTTTAACCGGTATTCACCGTAGACACATTTGGGTAGTAAGCGCTGGTTCCGGAACCGGTTCCAACTCTCCTGGAATCGATTCCCCAGAACTGGAATGGGTTCGTTTGTAGCGGTTTTCGCGCCCATGCGGGTGGCCGATATACGCATTAATTTCTACTTCGCTTAGAACGTAGAAACGAAACAGAAATATATGAGGAGGGAGGGTAAAATCAGTTCGGTTGAGGTACAAGAAGGCCAAATTTAGCACCGGAAGCCTTGCTATTGTTTTCATAAATCGGAAAAGTCACTGGAGGAAGCTAAATCAAATCTACAATATAGCTTTCATCAAATAAGATGCTGAAAATACACTTCGATTTCCA
>BOPN01002653.1:177364-197477 GCA_017312705.2 Penaeus japonicus | reverse complement strand
CTCGGAAACTAACATTGCTACCAGGAAGGGGGGGAAGAGGGAAGGGGGGAGGGGGGAAGGTGGAAGGAAGGGGGGAAGGGGAAGGGGGGAGAGGGGGAGGGGGGAAGGGGGGAAGATGGAATGGGGAAAGAGGGAAAGAGGGAAAGGGGGAAAGATGGAAGGGGGGGAAGAGGGAAAGGGGGAAGGGGGAAGGGGGAAGGGGGGAAGGGGAAGGGGAAGGCGGAAAGGGGGGAAGGAAAGGGAAAATGAGAAAAAAAAGTGGTGAGGGAGAAAGAGGGGAAGAGAAAGACAAAAAATAGGTAAATTTATTCATCCGTACATGTATACATAGGCATACATACATGCGTACATATCTATCTATCTATCTCTCACTGTATAAGTGTGTGTATGTGTGTATGTGTGTATGTGTGTATATGTGTATATGTATGTATGCATATATATCTATATATACAGATATAAATATATAAATAAAAATATAGGTATAAATGTGTGTGTGTGTGCGTGTGCGTGTGCGTGTGCGTGTGCGTGTGCGTGTGCGTGTGCGTGTGCGTGTGCGTGTGCGTGTGTACGTGTGCGTGTGTGTGTGTGTACGTGTGCAGTTTTAGATAACACAGAATGCAAATACAGATATAAAGTATATATATATATAATATATATATATATATATATAGACATTTTTTTTATAAAACCTTCAAACAAGTTTCCCCCTAAACAAAACACAAATAACCTCATGCACAGAGTACGAAATCAACGTCACACGATCCAGTTCGCCCCAACTTTTCAGATTCAACACATTTATGGACAAATACTAAACCATCACACTCGTATTTTTTTTGTCTTTTTTCGTATTATATTACTGGATGGGAAGAGGATTTCAAACCCCGATTAGTATTCCTGGAAAGGCGCTTAAAACGAAATCCTCGCAGAGTAAACAATCGCTCTACTTAACATCACGTCATCAACTCTCCAGCTTTTAAAAAGAGGGGAGTGGGGGGGGGGGGGGGGGGGTATTAAATTCGCCAGTGCGCGACAACCTCTGCCTGCTTCCTCTTATTCAACTCTCCCTTCGTTCTTTTTTTCTTTCTTTCTTTCTTTCCGTCCTTCACTCCTCTCCCTCTCCCTCTCCCTCTCCCTCTCCCTCTCCCTCCCCACTCCCACTCCCTCTCCCTCTCCCTCTCCCTCTCCCTCTCCCTCTCGATTATGCAATGATCACGATAAATGCAGAGAGAGCGTCCCGTTGCTGGCACTGAACGTCCGATGTGGGAGTGAGATTGGCACTGTGCCGCTTACCTCGACCCCCCCCCCCCCCGCTCTCCCACTGGTGTAAAGCTTTGTCATAATAGCTTTAGTATTTATACACCGGTTGGGTGGTCAGCGCTGGGAGAGAGCGAGGGAGAGGAGAGGAGAGGAGAGGAGAGGGGAGGGGAGGGGAGGGGAGGGGATGGGAGGGAAGGTGGAGGGAGGGTCAGTGATTTATCTGCTAACTCTTTATCATTTTTATTGTTATTATTATTATTATTAGTAGTAGTACTGTTGTTGTTATTATCATCATTATTGTTTTCAAAATTCTCAGTTGAGCTCTTTTCTCTCCTTTTCTCTCTCTCTCTCTCTCCTCCTTCTCCTTCTCCTTCTCCTTCTCCTTCCCTCCCTCCCTCCTTCCCCTCTTCCCCTACCCCTCCTCCTTCCCTCCACGTGAATATTCAGACCGAGCGGGGTATTTGTTAACGATATATAGTAATAGGCTTACTAAAGGTAGCACGGATCTCGGGATTACTGTGAGATCGCTTGTTAACACTCGCACGCTACGATGGAGAGGGAGAGGGAGGGAAGGAGAGAGAGAGGAAGAGAGGAAGAGAGGAAGAGAGGAAGAGAGAGAGAGAGAGAGAGAGAGAGAGAGAGAGAGAGAGAGAGAGAGAGAGAGAGAGAGAGAGAGAGAGAGAGAGAGAGAGAAAGATTAAGAGATAAAGAGGGAGAGGGAGAGGGGGAGAGATAAAGAGAGAGAAGGAGAAAGATGAAGAAAGAGGAGAGAGATAAAAAGAGAAAAGTACTTGGACTTTAAAGAAAAAAGGTATCCTCTCCGGGTGACCGCTGCCTGACGAAGGGGAGCATTTGCCGATAAAAATTAGGCCTTTCGCTCCCTCCCTCTCGCTGCGGACTTCTCTTCCCTTCTCTTCCCTTCTCTTCCCTTCCCATCCCTTCTCTTCTCTTCCCTTCCCTTATCCTTTCCCTTCCCTTCCTTTCTCTTACCCCCTTACCCCACCTCCTTTCCCTTCCCCTTCCCTCCCCTCCCCTCTCCTCTCCTCTCCTCTCCTCTCCTCTCCTCTCCTCTCCTCTTCTCCTCCCTTCCCTACCCTTCCCTTCCCTTCCCTTCCCTTCCCTTGTCTTCCCTTCTCTCTTTTGGTTATCATGGTTGTCTATATTGTCAACGATAATGACGATGATAATAATAATGATATTAATGATTATAATAATGATTATGGAATGAAATTGATAATGTGAATAAATGACATGTAATACATAGAAAGTAACTTTATTTTATGATAGAAAACTAAAGCCAGTAGGACATGAAATTAGTTTATTTCTGCGTGGCGAAGTGGTGGAATTATTTTTTTAACAGAGACAGATACAAAGCTACAGACGCGCCATTATATTTATGGTTGATTTTTTTTTTTTTTTTTTTTTATGGACGTGTATTTTTGGTTTCGTTTTTAAAGTTGATGTTTATGGATGCGTGCTGTGCAATGATGCACTTGCACAGCACACTTATACATATATTGGATTGTTGATTGTAATGTAAGCCTTTGTCGAGTCAGATGTATCTAGTTTTTTTTTTCTCTCTTTCTTTCTTTCTTTATTTGTTTATTTATATATTTTTTCTTTCTTTCTAATTTTGAGTGATTTTATGGTAAAGTAATTTTTTGTTTTTTTTGTTTTCGCAGGTGAGTTTGGATGGGGATGCTGTGCAGTGGCGGCAGGTAAATAGATAGATTGATTGATAGATTGAGATGATGGCGGAGAGAAGGAGAAGCTAGATATGATTGATTGTAAAATTGATTGGTTGTTTTTTTTCCGCCCTTTATTTTGATGTCATTTCACCACGTCTTGTCTTTTCCTACGCTTCTTGTTCCCCTTTCTCTTCTTAATTCTTCTGTTCTTCCTCCTCGTTCTGGTTCTTCTGCTCTTCCTCCTCCTTTTTTTTTTCTTCTCCTATTTTCTTTCATCATCTCCTCCTCCTCCTCCTCTTCCTTCCCCCCCTTCCTCCTCCTCCTCCTCCACCCTCTCCTCCCCCTCCCCCTCCTACTCCTACTTCTACTCCTCTTCCCTCCTCCTCCTCCTCCTCCTCCTCCTCCTCCTCCTCCTCCTCTTCCTTGCTCCTCCTCCTCCTCCACCCCCTCCTCCCCCTCCCCCTCCTACTCCCTACTTCTACTCCTCTTCCCCCTCCTCCTCCCTCCCCCTCCCCCTCCTCCTCCTCCTCCTCCCCCTTCCTCCTTCCTCCTCCCCCTTCCTCCCTCTCCTCCTCCCCATCTCCCTCCCCTCCCTCCCCATCCTCCCTCTCCTCCTCCCCCATCCTCCCTCACCTCCCTCCCTCCCCATCTCCCTCTCCTCCGCCTCCCATCCTCCCTCTCCTCTTCCCCATCCTCCCTCTCCTCCTCCCCATCCTCCCTCTCCTCCCTCCCCATCCTCCCTCTCCTCCCCTTCCTCCCTCTCCTCCTCCCCTTCCTCCCTCTCCTCCCCATCCTCCCTCTCCTCCTCCCCTTCCTCCCTCTCCTCCTCCCCTTCCTCTTCTTCCTCCCCTTCCTCCCTCTCCTCCTCCCCTTCCTCCCTCTCCTCCTCCCCACCCTCCCTCTCCTCCTCCCCATCCTCCCTCTCCTCCCCATCCTCCCTCTCCTCCCCCTCCTCCCTCTCCCTCTCCTCCTCCTCTCCTCCTCCTTATCCTCCCCCTCCTCCTCCCCATCCCTCCCTCTCCTCTTCCCCATCTCCCTCTCCTCCTCCCCCATCCTCCCTCCCCTTCTCCTCTCCTCTTCCCCATCCTCCCTCTCCTCCTCCCCATCTCCTCCCCTTCCCCTCCCTCTCCTCTTCCTCCCTCCTCCTCCTCCTCCTCCTCCCCATCCTCCCTCTCCTCCTCCCCATCCTCCCTCCTCCTCCTCCCCATCCTCCTCTCCTCCTCCCTCTCCCCCCATCCTCCCTCTCCTCCTCCCCATCCTCCCTCTCCTCCTCCCCATCCTCCCTCTCCTCCTCCCCCTCCTCCCTCCCCCTCCTCCCTCCCTCCTCCCCCTCCTCCCCCTCCTCCCTCTCCTCCTCCCCCTCCTCCCTCTCCTCCTCCCCATCCTCCCTCTCTTCCCCTTCCTCCCTCTTCTCCTCCCCATCCTCCCTCTCCTCCTCCCCATCTCTCCCTCCCTCCTCCTCCCCCTCCTCCCTCTCCTCCTCCCCATCCTCCCCCCTCTCATCCCACCCTTCCTCCCTCTTCTCCCTCCCCATCCTCTCCTCCCCATCCTCCCTCACCCTCCTCCTCCCCCCATCCTCCCTCTCTTCCCCTTCCTCCCTCTTCTCCTCCCCATCCTCTCCTCCCCATCCTCCCTCTCCTCCTCCCCCATCCTCCCTCTCTTCCCCCTTCCTCCCTCTTCTCTCCCATCCCCTCTCCTCCCCATCCTCCCTCTCCTCCTCCCCATCCCTCTCTCCTCCCTTCTCCCTCTCTCCCCTTCCTCCTCCTTGTCCCCCTGAGGAAACGTCAAGCATTTCGACAGGAATGTTTGGCCTCGAATGAAAGAATGCGTTGTTATACTTTGAGCGTCTTGCAACGGGCATGCAACGCGGCATTAAAGATGTTGCTCTTTTGATGTGTCTGATAGAATCTTTGCTGTATGTCCCCTCACTCACTTTGCGTTTGCGTGTGTGTGGTGGGGGGAGTATAGTGTGTGTGTGTGTGTGTGTGTGTGTGTGTGTGTGTGTGTGTGTATGTGTGTGTACGGAGTTTCGCAACGGCATTGCTCGCGTCCCTGAACGTCCCCGAGCGTCCCTGAGCGTCCCCAAGCGTCGCCTGGGCGTCCGCGTCGCAACACCGACGGTGGTAAAAAAAAATGTTAAAAAACAAAAAAACAATCAAAGTAACAATAGCCATCAAAACAAAGGGGGCGAATCCCGTGCCAGCTGTTGGGCAACGTACCCTTTGGCACCGCGAGCCTCATGCCCTTCCGCCTCGGCCTACGTACCCCCCCCCCCCCTCCCCGCGTCCCCAGACACACTCCCACAGATCCCCATTTTAAATACACACGTACGCGCACACACGCACACACACGCACACACACACACACACACACACACACACACACACACACACACACACACACACACACACACACACACACACACACACACACACACACACACACACACACACACACACACACATACACACACACATACACGCACATACACACACACATACACACACATACACGCACGTACACATACACACAACAGAGAGAGAGAGACAGAGACAGAGGGGGGGAGGGAGAGGAGGGGGGAGTTCACCGCAGGCTTTGCTTAACATTGCACAATCGGTTTGTTGCAAATAATTAGGACAAGCTGCAGAAAGTATATGTCCTTTATTTTTTGTTTTTTATTCGATTTTTGCAACGCCATATAGACTTAAATTTCGTATTGTATCTCAATGAATATTACTTGAAATTGCTTTTCATAAAAAACAACAACTATGGCGAGAATAATTGCACTTCTGTTGCTGCTGTTGTTGTTCTGTTGCTCCTCCTCACCCTCCTCTTCCTCCTCCTCCTCCTCCTCCTCCTCCTCCTCCTCCTTACCCTCCTTCTCCTCCTCCTCCTCCTCCTCCTCCTCCTCCTCCTCCTCCTCCTTCTGCCCCTCCTTACCCTCCTCCTCCTCCTCCTCCTCCTCCTCCTCCTCCTCCTCCTCCTCCTTCTCCTTCTGTCCCTCCTGCTGCTCCTTCTGTCCCTCCTCCTCCTGCCCTTCCGTCTCCTCCTCCTCCTCCTCCTCCTCCTCCTCCTCCTCCTCCTCCTCCTCCTCCTGTTGCTCCTTCTCCCCCTCCTGCTGCTCCTTCTCCCCCTCCCCCTCCGGCCTCCCCCTCCTTCTCCGTCTCTCCCTCCTCTAATGTACAGTTGAATCTTTTTCTTGGATTGTCGTTTGGTATATGAATTTTTGTTTTTCTTTATTTGATATTTTGATATTATTTTATTATGAGTCTGAAGTACTGTTGTTATTTTTACTGTTATTGTTGTTATTATGATTGTTCTTTTTATCATCATCATTATTATTGTAGTTAGCGTCATCATTATCATTAATGTTATTATTATTATTTTTATGATTATTGTTATTACCTTTGTCATTATTATTATTATTATTATTGTTATTATTAGTTATTGTTATTGCTATTATTAATGTTTTATTATTATTATTATTATTTTTATAATTATAATTATAATAATCATTATCAATATCATTGTTGGTGTTATTATCATTATCGTTGTTATTGTTTTTCAATTTGTATTCATATTATCGTTGTTATTGTTATTTTTTTATTTTTTTATTTTTTTTACCAAATATTTTAGCATTGTTTTAATTGAGTCTTTTTAGTAAAATCCTCACCGTCGCGGGTTGTTGTTGTTCCTTTTTTTTCTTCTTCTTCCCTCTTTTGCGAACGAGTGATTTGTGTTGAACGTCCACTGATACCGGTTCAATGGGGCTCGATCGTTGCAGCTGCAGGGAGTGTGGCCAGGCTCTGTTTTGGTTCTGTCTATGTCTGTCTGTTTCTCTCTCTCTATCTCTTTATCTCTCTCTAACTAAATCTCTTTCTCTTCTCTCTCCTCTCTCTCTCTCTCTCTCTCTCTCTCTCTCTCTCTCTCCCTCTCTCTCTCTCCCTCCCGAAAGCGATAGCCGTCATTATGATTAGCATTGAAAGCGATAGCCGTCATTATGATTAGCATTGAAAGCGATAGCCGTCATTATGATTAGCATTGAAAGCGATAGCCGTCATTATGATTAGCATTGAAAGCGATAGCCGTCATTATGATTAGCATTGAAAGCGATAGCCGTCATTATGATTAGCATTGAAAGCGATAGCCGTCATTATGATTAGCATTGAAAGCGATAGCCGTCATTATGATTAGCATTGAAAGCGATAGCCGTCATTATGATTAGCATTGAAAGCGATAGCCGTCATTATGATTAGCATTGAAAGCGATAGCCGTCATTATGATTAGCATTGAAAGCGATAGCCGTCATTATGATTAGCATTGAAAGCGATAGCCGTCATTATGATTAGCATTGAAAGCGATAGCCGTCATTATGATTAGCATTGAAAGCGATAGCCGTCATTATGATTAGCATTGAAAGCGATAGCCGTCATTATGATTAGCATTGAAAGCGATAGCCGTCATTATGATTAGCATTGAAAGCGATAGCCGTCATTATGATTAGCATTGAAAGCGAAAGCCGTCATTGTGATTAGCATTGAAAGCGATAGCCGTCATTATGATTAGCATTGAAAGCGATAGCCGTCATTATGATTAGCATTGAAAGCGATAGCCGTCATTATGATTAGCATTGAAAGCGATAGCCGTCATTATGATTAGTGGTGAAAGCGATAGCCGTCATTATGATTAGTAGTGAAAGCGATAGCGGTCCGATAGCAGCATAATTGTTCTTGCAATTACGGTAGCCTAAGAGGGGCGACGACCTCTCGTGTTCGAGAAAGAAAAGATGTTGGGGGTAAAATGTGTGTCGCGTAACGTTTACGACGCGTTTCCGCTGATAACGTTGTCTTCCCCGCCTCCCCCCTCCCTCCCTCCCTCCCTCCCTTCGCTTCTTCCCTCCCCCCCGCATTTTCCCCCTCTCCGATTTCTTCCCCTGCACCCCCTCTCCCCTGTCTCCCCCTGTCTCTCTGCTTTCTCCCTACTTTTCTTCTCCCCTCCCCCCTCTTTTTTCCCCCTCCCTCTTCTCTCCCCCCCCCCTTCCCTCTTCTTTCTTTCCCCCACTCCCTCCCTCCTCCTCTCCTTTTCTTCCTATGGAGGTGGAGAGGAGGGGGAGGGGGGAGTCTGTGTTTGGATGTAACTCTGACCGTTGTTCTTGCAAAGGTCACTAGGGGTAAGAGGGGGGCAGGGAGGGAGGGATTACAGAGGCTTTGGGGCGAACCGAGTGGTTGGTTTGTTTTGGGTGGGGTTGCGGAGGCTTGGCTTGCCTTGGCTTGCCTTGGTTTACATTGGCTTGTCTTGGCTTGCCTTGGTTTACATTGGCTTGCCTTGATTTGCCTTGGCTTAGTTTGCCTTGCCTTGGTTTGCCACGGCTTGCATTGGCTTGGTGAACCACGGTTGGGCTTGCCTCGGCTTGGCTAGGCTTAGCGCCTCGTAGAAATCGAGAGGGGGAGAAAGGTCGCGGTGGTCATCGTAGTAACGTCGAAAAAGAAAGAACAAAAGATGAAGAAAGAAAGAGAGAAAAAAAAATCAGCGATGGCAGTGACGCCTCCTCTGTGTTAGTGATAAGAAACTGATAGGGATCGTGATTTGAATAACACAGCGTCTCGGGTGTGTACGCAGGGGGTGTGGCTTCTTGGCCAGGGGCTATTTTTAACCAGCTTTTAATTATCCCGTTTGCCCTATTGAGTATCAATTACCCATCGGGGTTGGCCGCGCGGGGTGGGGGTGGGGGGTGCCAGCTCCTCCTCGGCCCGCGCCCGCCCGCCCGCTGACTGTGTCTCCGGGAGAGTGCTGAGGGGCTGAGCTAAGATTCACGGATTGGAGCTTGGGAATTTGGGAAGAGAAATAGAAGCGGAATGGGTGAGAGAAATATGTTTAGGGGAAGGAAAGGTATGGAAAGAGGATGGATGGGATAAAAGGAGGAAGGAAGGAAGGAAAGAGATGGATATAGACAGAGACTGAGACAGAGACAGACAGACAGACAGAGGAGCGGAGAGTGAGAGAGAAACGGAATCTAAGACGAAGAGGAAGAGGAAGAGGAAGCGTGATATCCCAAGTGAGTCACGAGAGCCGAGCAGGAAAGACCGGCGCCGAGCGAGCGACACACTTTGCTGGTTTCTGCCGCGTATGGTCAGCGCGGGCGAGCTGACTGACCCTTGCATGCTCGCGCGGTCGGCGTCACGTGACACGATGGCGCTGTTTCGCCGTGCTACTTGGCCTTAATTCTGCGCCAGAAACAGAGGCCAGTACTGGGTCGCGTACCAGCCTGCGTGATAGCAGTGTGTGGTAATTGGGTGTGCGTTATAGGGGATTTTCCTGTCGCTGATATTTTGCAATGGTTGAATGCATAAATATTGTATGTCCTTGTGTTGAGACGCTTGAGATCGTCTTGTGTGTGTGTGTGTGTGTGTGTGTGTGTGTGTGTGTGTGTGTGTGTGTGTGTGTGTGTGTGTGTGTGTTTTCCTGCTTGCTCTCCAGCCACTTGTCT
The DNA here is from genome assembly GCA_017312705.2 of Penaeus japonicus. Taxonomy (NCBI): domain Eukaryota; kingdom Metazoa; phylum Arthropoda; class Malacostraca; order Decapoda; family Penaeidae; genus Penaeus; species Penaeus japonicus. The sequence goes on along the minus strand of BOPN01002653.1, from coordinate 188,045 downwards.
TGCTTCTGATGTTTGATCCTTGAGCAACAGAACCATTCATTTGCCATCCTCGCGGAGCGTGGCAAGCACAAGACTGTTCTGCTTGCCATACCGGGAAGCATCTTGCTTGCATGACGGCGAAGGATTTAAGGGGAAGGATCAAGGATTGTCCGATTAGCACGACTTCGGGTTCGTTCGTTGTTGTTGTTTTTAGCGATCGTTTCCTTAGAATATATGTAGTTGAATACCAGAGAAACAGATCGGCGTCCATGCAGATTAGCCGGAGGATGTTTACACTTGCCGGCAACAAAAAGGTCACGATGGAGTGGAACCACGACAGAAACACCGATAACACATTGATGGAAACGACGACAAAACAGCTAGTCGCTGTGCCCTTTGTTAAGGGGGCGGTCGATGGCGGAATGATTCTGTAACTTAACTTGCGAGTTCTCTCTCTCTCTCTCTCTCTCTCTCTCTCTCTCTCTCTCTCTCTCTCTCTTCTCTCTCTCTCTCTCTCTCTCTCTCTCTCTCTCTCTCTCTCTCTCTCTCTGTGTGTGTGTGTGTGTGTGTGTGTGTGTGTGTGTGTGTGTGTGTGTGTGTGTGTGTGTGTGTGTGTGTGTGTCTGCGTGCGTGCGTATGTTGAAACTGTCGGGGGATTCTTGCATTCAGTTATGGGTTGTGTGTGTTGAAATTGGTGTTTGGTGCTTATTTATAGGTTGCGCAGTGACTTCATGTTGAATAAAAAAATATGTGGCAATCATTTATGCAATCATTTAAGCTCTGAATAGAACAAAATAGAACAAAAAAAACTGTCATTGTCGTGTCAGCCTTGCCGTTTCTAAGTAGCTTGTTGCGAAGGGAGGGTTGCCAAAAAAAGGCAAATAAGGGTAACGACTGTGATTGAATTGCCCATCAATTGGGTCGGCTGCCGGGGCCTCCACCTGCGAGCCGGAGAATGACCTAGGGGCGTCTAGGCGGGAAGGGGGGTGGACGAGGAGGAGGAGGAGGAGGAGAAGGAGAGGAAGAAGAAGAAGAAGAGGGAGGGGAAGGAAGACTGGGGTGAGGAGGAGGAAGAAAAAGAAGACGACGACGACGACGACGAAGGGGCAGATTCCAGGGCGTGGAAGCGCAGATCCGCGTCGAAGCGCTGAACATACGTACGTAATGTAGATAAGGGGAGTTCGCCCGAGCTATCGGAGGATCAGATCTGGGCGTCTGCTCGCGTCCTGTTTACGCAGGATGTGTGGTAGTGTGTGTGTGTTGGGGGGGGGGGAGGTTAAAGGTCTCTCTCTCTCTCTCTCTCTCTCTCTCTCTCTCTCTCTCTCTCTCTCTCTCTCTCTCTCTCTCTCTCTCTCTCTCTCTCTCTCTCTCTCTCTCTCTTTCTCTCTCTCTTTCTCTCTCTCTTTCTCTCTCTCTTTCTCTCTCTCTCTCTCTCTCTCTCTCTCTCTCTCTCTCTCTCTCTCTCTCTCTCTCTCTCTCTCTCTCTCTCTCTCTCTCTCTCTCTTTTTTCTCTCTCTCTCTCTCTCTCTCTCTCTCTCTCTCTCTCTCTCTCTCTCTCTCTCTCTCTCTCTCTCTCTCTCTCTCTCTCTCTCTCTCTCTCTCTCTCTTTTTATCTCTCTTTATCTCTCTCTCTCTTTCTCTCTCTCTCTCTCTCTCTCTCTCTCTCTCTCTCTCTCTCTCTCTCTCTCTCTCTCTCTCTCTCTCTCTCTCTCTCTCTCTCTCTCTCTCTCTCTCTCTCTCTTTATCTCTCTCTCTCTCTCTCTTTCTCTCTCTCTCTCTCTCTCTCTCTCTCTCTCTCTCTCTCTCTCTCTCTCTCTCTCTCTCTCTCTCTCTCTCTCTCTCTCTCTCTCTCTCTCTCTCTCTCTCTCTCTCTCTCTCTCTTTCTCTCTTCCTCTCTCTCTCTTCTCTCTCTCTCTCTCTCTCTCTCTCTCTCTCTCTCTCTCTCTCTCTCTCTCTCTCTCTCTCTCTCTCTCTCTCTCTCTCTCTCTCTCTCTCTCTCTCTCTCTCTCTCTCTCTCTCTCTCTCTCTCTCTCTCTCTCTCTCTCTTTCTCTCGCTCTCTCTCTCTCTCTCTCTCTCTCTCTCTCTCTCTCTCTCTCTCTCTCTCTCTCTCTCTCTCTCTCTCTCTCTCTCTCTCTCTCTCTCTCTCTCTCTCTCTCTCTCTCTCTCTCTCTCTCTCTCTCTCTTTTTCTTTCTCTTTCTCTCAATGTATGTCTCAGAATTTAACATGAACTACTGTAGAAACCATTTAAGCATAGCTCCTATGCCTATTCAGAATCAAATTCAAAACTCTCTCCTTCTCCTTCTCCCTCCCTCCCTCCCTCCTTCTCTCCCTCCTCCCCTCCACCCCCTCCACCCCCCACCACAGGCTTAGTGAATAGGGTAAAGGGTTATGTAAAATATAATGCAACACGACGCCAAATTGGGGCGTCAGGTTGGTACAGGTTCCTTTTTTTTCTTCTTCTTAATTTCCATTTCTTTTCTACTCCCCCCCCTACTCCTCTTCTCCCAACGCCTCCTCCTCCCTCCTCCCTCCCTCCCTCCCTCCCTCCCTCCCTCCCTCCCTCCCTCCCCCCACCCCCCTCTCCCTCCAACCCCACCAACACCGGGACGAGAAAACCAGTATTGTTGAATTTGTTGTCCCCCTGGCCTTCCCGGGGGGGGGGTTGTCCTCGTCCTCGTCGTGTAGACACCCAAGATCTCCAGTCTCGTAGTTTGTCGTCCCGCGGGGAAAGTTCTCGCGAAGTCTCCTCTCGCGCCGCCGATGGTTGGATGGTTGCTTCGTTTTGTCATCGAGTGGGCCTCGTGTGGCCACGCGTGATGTATGTTTTATGTATTTTTTTTTTTTTTTTTTACGCCATGGATTATCGTCGCCATGTAGGGTTAATGTTGCGGTTGTTGTTTTATTTTATTTGACGATGCGGGAAAAGGGCGAATCCGCACAGGTGGGTTCTCGGAGTGTGACAAGGAAATGGGGTAGGTATTTCTGTGGGCAATGCGAGTCCGCGAGTTGATCCCTTGGAGGGGGGAGGAGGAGGAGGGCTTCCCTTGCGGGGGGAAGGGGGAGGGGGGAGGGGGGTGGCGCGGGGGTTACGGGGCTGGGGAGGAGGGGCTATGGAGCTATGGCTTTTTGTGTCGTCTGTTTTGACCGCTCGCTCGCTGGCTCGTTGGCTCGCTCACCGGCAGGCGCTGACACAGAGTTATGACAGGTTTTGGCAGCTTTACTTGACGATGGGACTCTTAGTTGTTGTTATTTTTTCCCTCTGTCTCCCCCTTTTCCCTCTGTCCCTAGCTCTCTAGTCCTCTCTCCTCTCCCTTCTCTTCTCTAACCTCTTCTTTCTCCTCTCTACCTTCTTCCTTTTTTCCTTTCACTTTTCTCCTCTCCCCTCGCCCTTCTATTTTCTCCTCTCCTCTTCTCTCCCTTCTCCCTTTTCCTCTTCCCTCTCCCTTTTCTCTCCTCTCCCCTCTCCTCTTTTTTCTTTACCCTCACCCTTCTCCTCTCTCCTCTTACATCCTTCCATATCCTCCTTCCTTCTCCTTCTCCTTCTCCTTCTCCCTTTCGATACCCCACCCCACCCCCCATCCCGTATGCATTCGTGGGCATTCGAAGTGAGCAGCGAGATCGCTCCTTGTCCTTGTAATTCCGCGACTCGTGTTGGGGAGAGCGAAGTATTTTCTCTCGCTACAGTTTAGCAAGGGAATTCTGTACAAGCTTCCCCTCCGGATATCACTTTTTTTCGATAAACAACACACGCGTTTTTTTTTTTTTTTTTTTTTTTTTTTTTTTTTTTTTTTTTTTTTTTTTTTTTTTTTTTAAGGCCCAGTGAGATAGTGAGCCTTTTCCTGTGTCTTAGTGGCAGCGCTGTTTGCGCGTTTGTGTGTGTGTGTGTGTGTGTCTCTCCTGTCGTCCTTTGCGAGCTAGCTTTGCGTGTCAGTCCGACGCGGAGCCGGCTCGTACTCGTAGCGTCTGAGTCTATCCCCGTCTATCCACCCCCCTCCTCCTCCCTCCTCCTGTGGCACCACCTTCACCCCCTCCCCTTTCCCTGTGCGCGTGTGTTGTCTAAATCGCTTTTCGTGTTGGCTCTATAGGTGTGGCTCCCCCTCCCTCCCCCCCCCTTCTCCTTTCCCCTCCCCTCCGCAAGTGCCTGCTTCTTGTAGGCGATCGTGTGCGTGTGTGAGATCGGCGAGCCATCCCGCGATTGGTGTGGGTTTTCGTGTGGGTGTGGGTGTGGGTGTGGGTGTGGGTGTGGGTGTGGGTGTGGGTGTGGGAGGGCTCAGCTTGCCGATCGCAGGACGATTTTTGGGAAGATTATTTTTTTAATGCTTATTTGAGCAGGTGATTTACAAGGCGGAATATTTTTCTATAAAATGACAGTGAATTCGGCTTTTTTTTATTATATACTTTACAGCTGACGTAGCAGATCAACATAACCACTACATTCGGGGGATATCAAGCATTTTTATTAAGTGTGTGGTAGGCTTTTGTCGCTGTCGTCGTAAAGAGATTTCAAGATTGACTGATGAATAGATAGATAGAATTAATACAGAGAGAAGATAGAGAATAATAGACAGACACAGACAGATAGGGAGAAGTGAAATAAATAAGAATGTGAAAGAGAGAGAGTAATTACAGAGAGAGAGAGAGAGAGAGAGAGAGAGAGAGAGAGAGAGAGAGAGAGAGAGAGAGAGAGAGAGAGAGAGAGAGAGAGAGAGAGAGAGAGAGAGACAGCGAGAACGAGACAGCGAGAACGAGACAGCGAGAACGAGACAGCGAAGGCGAAAGCGAAAGCGAAAGCGAAAGCGCCCCATTCCCAGCCAAGTAGCGCTACATTGGAACTGCTTAATTAAAAGTCAGGCTGGTGACCTCACTCGGGGCGTCCGTCCGCTCAGCTGGCGAAGAAGGATTACGACACCGCGCCTTCGTTCGTTCGCATTGGTATTGTTTTGTCGTCTCTATCGTTGTTGCTGGTCGTAATCGGAGCCGATGATGCGGTAAGTAAATCAGGGGAAACCTAGGAGGCGGGGCGAAGGCGACAGCAGTGTGCATCGGCGGTTTTGCTTTGTAGATGCTTGTGAAGTGTGCAGTGTTACTGTTACTGTCAGTACGGCTGACATTTTACTCCGGGATGAGTCTCTCTCTCTCCTTCTCTTTCTCCTTTTTTCTCTACTTTCTATTTTTTTTCTTTCTTTTGATGTTCCTCCGTTCCTTGCTTTTTCTCCGTCTCCCTTTTGTCTCTCTCTCTCTCTCCCTCTCTCTCTCTCTCTCTCTCTCTCTCTCTCTCTCTCTCTCTCTCTCTCTCTCTCTCTCTCTCTCTCTCTCTCGCTCTCTCGCTCTCTCGCTCTCTCGCTCTCTCTCTCTCTCTCGCTCTCTCTCTCTCTCTCTCTCTCTCTCTCTCTCTCTCTCTCTCTCTCTCTCTCTCTCTCTCTCTCTATATATATATATATATATATATATATATATATATATATATATATATATATATATCCCTCTCTCCCTCTCCCTCTCCCCTGCCTCGCTCCCTCCCTTTCCCTCCTCTCTCCCTCCTCCCTCTCTCTCTCCATATCTCTCCCCCTCTCTCTCCATCTCTCTCTCTCTCTCTCTCCCCTCTCTCTCTCTCTCTCTCTCTCTCTCTCTCTCTCTCTCTCTCTCTCTCTCTCTCTCTCTCTCTCTACTCTCCCCTCTCTCTCTCTCTCTCTCTCTCTCTCTCTCTCTCTCTCTCTCTCTCTCTCTCTCTCTCTCTCTCTCTCTCCCTCTCTCCCTCCCCCTCTCTCTCTCCCTCTCTCTCTCCCTCTCTCTCTCTCTCTCTCTCTCTCTCTCTCTCTTTCTTTCTCTCCCTCCATCTTCCCCTCCTCTCTCTCTTTCTTTCTTTCTTTCTCTCTTTCTCTCCCCCTCCCTCCCCCTCCCTCCCCCTACTCACCCTACTCACCCTCCTCACCCCATGCCTCCCAAAGCAGGTCATTGACCTTAGCGTCCCTGGAATGGAAGGCCTTGGTTTCTTTCCTGTCTTGCGTGGTGTCTGTTTAGTCTGTTCGGCGTGGTCGCGGAGTGTCAGCTGCGGCGGTCGGGATGGACACTTGGCACATCACCTTTGTCTATGGGTGGTGGATCCGTAATTGGATGTGAGTTGGGACATCTCTTCTGCGGGAAGAGAGGGGAGTGGGGGAGGGGAGGGAGGAAGAGAGGGAGGAGGAAAGGGAAGGGGAAAGGGGGAAGGGAGGGGTGGGGAGGGGGGAAGAGTGAGGGGAGGGAGAAGGAGAGAGGTAGGGGGATGCATAGGGAAGGGGAGGGATGGAGAGAGGGAAGAGAAGGGGAGGAGGGGAGCGGAGGGAAGGGGAGCGAGCGAGAGAAGGGAAGGATGGGAGGGCTAGAGATTAAGAGATTGGAAAAGATCGAGTGAGTGATTGGGCTGAGTGAAAGAAAGGCGAGCGGAGGGTGGGGGGGAGAGGGAGGGAGAGGGAGGGAGCTAAGGCCGGCTTTTAACCTCATTGCACTCTGGAATAACAAGGGAGTTGAAGTCTTGGGTAAATAGAGTGGGGAGCCATCATCCCATCATCACATAAGAGGCAGCGGGCCGTGGCCTCCTGACTGGCTGGCCCCGTGGCCTCATGGCCCTGGAGTGCTCTTAGTCGGATGGGGAATAGCCAGTCCAGTTTCCTTTAATGCCAACTATCCTTGGATGGGGGGGGGGGGGTGATGCCAAGTCTGTGCCTGTGACTGTTGTGGTGAACAAACAACTGATGCGGATGTTATTCTTCTAATTTCTCCAGTAACTTGAAAGCATTCCGGGAAAGCACATTCCCCTCGAAAGCGTGCGTACGTGCGTGTGCCAGAAACTGACCGCATTGCCGTGGCGTAATGTTGGGCAAAGCCCTAGTGAACGACTCGTTGAAGAGGATTGGTCGCCAGCGCTAGCCAGGATGCCGTCGCTCGCCCCCGTCCCCGCCCCCGCCCCCGCCCCCGCCAGCCGCCCCTCTGCGCCCTCCCGTGCGGCGCCGAGGCCCTACAAACCCTTCGGCTGCCCGTGGGCGTGGCTCCTGGTCCCTCTCTTCCTGGGGGCGGCCCTCGCCACGCCCCCCTGCGGTGCTCATGTGTACACCATCCTGCTGCACGTCGACGAAGGCAACTCGCGAGGTGAGGCGGCCGCCTGCGGCACGTGGTCGCCGTGGCTCCTCATGCCCGAGGTCCCTTCCCGGCATGCCCTTCCCTGCCCGTCATGGCCTTCTTGCCTACGTCCCCTTCCCCTTCCCCTTCCCCTTTCCCTTTCCCATGCCCACTCTACACCTCTCATTTAGCTCTTTCCCGACTCTTCTCTCTTGTCCATCCTTTATCCATCTCTGAAGATTTTGATTAAGATTTTTTCTCCCATTAATATACAACAGCAACAATAACAACAACAACGCAGTATTCCTCGTGAGTCACAGGACCAAAATTAATTCTTCCTCTCTCTCTCCCTTCCTTGCAGGTGAGTGAGACTTCGGTGCATGGCGCTGCTTGGGCCCGCACGCTCCGGTCGCAGGTCGAGCGTGTTGACGGCGGACCGGGTCGAGGTAAGGCGACCGACCGGCCACTACCGACTCGCTCGTAGGCACGGTCGTTGTTTCGTCCTCATTGCCCCGTATTAGGATCGCCACTCGTCGTCTTGGTCCCGTATTAGGATCGCCACTCGTCGTCTTGGTCCCGTATTAGGATCGCCACTCGTTGTTCTTGCCGTTTATGATCGTTGCCACTCGCCATCATTAGCCTTTCAGAGCCCCCGTGTTTTTGCAAAGGGCCCGTGCATGAGGGGAGTCTCTCTCTCACTCCGGCTGATTGTTGCACAGCCGCCTGCCGTGCAATGACCACTGGGACGGCACGTTGCTGAGTTGATGCAATAATTGATCGAACTGCGATAATGTGAAAGGACGAAGCGAAGTGATGGAATAGTTGTGATAATGAAGATAAATAGATGAACCGAGATTATGGAATGATAAAAGAAAGATGAAGTTGATAAATGGAATTGATGAAACACCGGCTATAAAGTGGACAAACAGACCCAGCTGAAACTGATAAGTGGTTTGATCAATAAAATCACAGAGTGACTGGAACAGCTGATGATGATGTCCTGGCGGTGGGTCAGAACGACAGTCTTAACGCCGGAGTGAGTAATGAGTGGAGTGGCGTAATGTGAGTAAAGAGTGGAGTGAGTAACGAGTGGAGTGGCGTAATGTGAGTAAAGAGTGGAGTGAGTAACGAGTGGAGTGGCGTAATGTGAGTAATGAGTGGAGTGAGTAACGAGTAGAGAGGCGTAATGTGAGTAATGAGTGGAGTGGCGTAATGTGAGTAAAGAGTGGAGTGACTAACGAGTAGAGAGGCGTAATGTGAGTAATGAGTGGAGTGTGACTGGAGTGGCGTAGTGTGAGTAATGAGTGGAGTGTGAGTGGAGTGGCGTAGTGTGAGTAATAGGTGGCGTGATGAGGAAAATGAAGACAGACAAAAACAAGTCAACCAACACCGACGACGAGATGATGAGTGCGACGATGTCCGTGTTCATGCAACGGGAGAGAGGAGTGAGGACGCGCCTGTTAATGAGCGTCGTGTAATTAGCGTGATATCCCTAATTAGCGTAAATTCCAAGCGTGTCGGAGTAAATGACGAAAGGGTGGTAGGTAACAGCAATGGTTGGCGATGGTAGTGCGTTTACCATCGATCGAATGGAGTGGAGGTTATTAGTGGTCGTGATGATAGCAATGCTGATTGTCCTTTCCGGGAATTCCGAGTGTTGAGATAGATAAGTTTGTGTGTGTGGTAGTTTATGTGTCTGTTGGTTTATACATATACATATATGTACACACACTCACTTTCAATAATGACTTGAAATTTGGGAGAGAAGGCTGTCTGGATATTCAATTCTGTCTTTTTTCGAGAGGAACGAGTGAGAACAGCTTTACCATAAACCGCATCGTTTCCTTATCGTAATGATATTTAAACCAACATCAAAGAAATACCCGGTGGAACTGAATAAAACACAGGAAAGTACTATTTTCGGTCAGGGAACCTTTTTTAGCTGGGAAGTATGCAGGGGTGGGTGGGGGAGAGAAGAGGGTCGTCCTGGCACTCTGGCATTACATAGGAGTGCCATGTTACTCTGGCTGACAGTTCTTGCGAGGGGTGTTGTTGGGGTGGAGGAGTGGGTACCACCATCACCACTCCTACTCTCCCCTCCTATTCCCTACCCCTAAAAGTACCTAATTGTACGCGTTATTCGCTCTCGTTTGTTATTCCTTTGAAGTTGAAGTGCATTCAGTTAGCGAAAACAAGTTGCTTTTAGTTCACCAAGGGAGGTATATTTAGATCACTATAAAGAGACACATTTCGTCCACTGAAAAAGAACTTCATTTCGTTCACAAAACAAATCCATTTCGTTCACACAAAGAAGTACATTTAGTCCACATAGAAGATAGACATATCTGTGCGAACATTTAGTTCGCACAGAAAACGATACCTTTAACTTACAGAAAAAAAACATTTTGTTTACAAAAAAGGAAAAAAAATCAAGTTCACTCTCAAAAAAGAAGAAAAAAAAATCCCCACAGTAGACTCTGCCCCGCCACCGCCCGCCCGCCCGCCCTCCATATGCTCGTAGCAGAGGCTGTGGGGCATCAAAGCGTGCCAGGTGTGATGCCATTCCACCAAAGAGAAGAATTGCCTGGGTGACAGGGCTTGGCGGGGCTGTCAGATCGGTGGGATGAGAGAGAGGGTGAGAGTGAGAGAAAGAGAAAGAGAGCTAGCTGGAAGGAAAGGGGGAGAGGAGTGGAAGGAGAGTGAGAGAGGGAGAGGGAGAGGGGTGGAGAGTGAGAGAGAGGGAGAGGGAGAGGGGTGGAGAGTGAGAGAGAGGGAGAGGGAGAGGGAGAGGGGTGGAGATTGAGAGAGAGGGAGAGGGGTGGAGAGTGAGGGAGAGCGAGAGCGAGAGCGAAAGCAAGAGAGAGAGAGTGTGTGTGTGTGTGTGTGTGTGTGTGTGTGTGTGTGTGTGTGTGTGTGTGTGTGTGTGTGTGTGTGTGTGTGTGTGTGTGTGTGTGTGTGTGTGTGTGTGTGTGTGTGTGTGTGTGTGTGTGTGTGTGTGTGTGTGTGTGTGTGTGTGTGTGTGTGTGTGTGTGTGTGTGTGTGAGTGAGTGAGGGGAGAGTATTTACGGATTCAAGAATTAATCAGCCTCTGTTTTCCCAGACGGGTGTTCGTATGTTTATGAATTCCTGACTCACACAGGCAATATTTATTTTATGAAACATTCCTCTGTTAAGAATTGATTGATTTGCTGTTTGATTCTATTTATTATGATTGTTATTATTATTATTATTATTATTATTATTATTATTATTATTATTATTACTACTGTTGTTATTATGATGATGATGATCGTATTTGTTGTTGTTCTTACTACTACTGCTATTGTTGTTATTATTATTATTATTCATTATTATTGATTATTATTATTATTATTATGATTATTATTATTATTATTATTATTATTATTATTATTATTATTATTGCTATTATTATTATTATTATTTCTACTATTATTCTTGCTACTATTATTATTGTTTACATTAATTCCATATATTTTTATTACATGTCCGACAACAGAAGTGTGTCAGGAATGCGAGATGTGCTAATTATAACCAGCTCTAGGCCTGTAATTAACACAATTATATGCTCTCCCCTTTTCTAA
>BOPN01002653.1:162500-167574 GCA_017312705.2 Penaeus japonicus | reverse complement strand
TAGTATAGTAGCTTCCAAAAAAAAAAAAAAAAAAAAAAAAAAAAAAAAAAAAATAAAATCCTTGATATCAGTTGTATCATTCTTGTTTTGGTTTTATATTTGTTTATTTATGTTTATATTTATATTTATAATTGTTTAAAATTTGTGTTTATATTGTGCCTGTTCTTTTATATCAAATGTAATTATGAACCATTAGATTTTTATTTTTATGATTAGTTCCATTAAATAAATACATACAGATAACCGAAATTCCTTTGTATGGCATCTCTTGATATCAATTTAATCTCTTTCCATGATTTATTTGGGCTATTTAACTGTCACGCCGGTTATCCACATAGACCCGGATAAGCTTTCATCCGAACGTGCATACAAATACATTGAATCATTATGATTTGAAGTGCAACATGTGAATTTACTTGTTGCATCAACCTGTCACTTCAGTATGATAGGTTTCTTGTATATAATGATTATGGCACTTTTTACTGTGACCTTTTGACCTCGAAGGTTCTTAAGTTCTTAAATCCTTCTTATTGTAAACTTGTAAGATCTTACTAAGAGGGATATAAGAGCACGTGATTACATTTCAACTGTCACGTTTCGACTTTGCAAGCTGATCGGTTTGTGGAATTTGCATAATTGACTGACCTGAGATGTTATCAATATGTAATGAAGGGTAATAGTACTGCCTTTTGCATAACATCTAGTAGCATTTTCAATCCATAAGAGAATGCTGCACGAGTTGCAATAAAATAATCACGAATTCTATCCTTAGCAATATTTATGCAAACTACGTTTTTTTTAACATGATAGGGAATCACCGACGTTTTTAGATGTTTGTTCTTGTGTGTAAATTCATAGGTGGTGTTTTGCTAGTGGGAAATGAATGGATTTAAAGGATCTTGTATGTGGTTATACAACGTTGGCTGACACAAACACATGTTGACGTGTATGCATATATATATACACAGATATAGATACACACACACACACACACACACACACACACACACACACACACACACAAACAAACACATACACACGCGCGCGCACATACATTCACACATATATTTACAAATATACATATATACACAGTACAATAGCATGTATATGTGAAGTGCTTAAATAACAACAAAGAGTTTGAGTGTGTGCTGTACTTAACGCTTAATAATTTACTATTTTTACTGATATTGCTTTTAATTCCTTTTTTCTACCACGAGGACTAATTGCAACGGCGTATGCAGGATTTATTGATTTGATTTTTGTTCCTGTCACATTACGGTATCAATGCAAATTCATCATATATCATTGTAATATCGTAGTATATAATATAAAACGTAATTGACTTGTTGCATAACTTCGAGATATATTGCACAAGTTTTCGTTTTCATCCCACATGATAGACATTGCAATAAGATGCATCACATTGCTAGCTCCGTCAACCTGCAAGATCATACTGCAAGTAAATCTTCATATGTGTATAAGCACCTGTTATAATACTTTTTTCTATATAATTCACCTGTTAATCCTTATATAAAATCAAGTTTTTGAAAATGCGTGAGAGTTTCGTCCATATTCTGTCTGCCAAACCCTGACTGGCCAATATGATGACCTGCGTCTGGTAAGGTCATGCTGGTTGAGCGATATATACATTCTTTCGTTCAGTCTTAGCAAATTGGGAAATTCTTTGTGAATTGTTTTTGAAACGTTATTGTTCCAATATGTTGTGAATTTCTCTTTAGATTTAAATTTCCAGCGTGGATAAGAGGACCCAAGAGAATGAGAATGCCCATGAAAAGAAGCTTTCACGTTTTATTTTTATTTTTAAATAGTACCATTTGTTGAAGTTCATACTCAGTTTTATATCTTTTCCGGTGGAGATATGGAATTGGGAAAATGTCTTTGTTGTTAGCTTATATAATTAGCTTACCGACTAGGTAGACCTTCCTCACGGGAAAATTAGTCTAAATAGATAAAAAAAGGTCCCTGGTGATAGTAAGAATGCGACTTTATGACGTATTTGAAACATTATGTAAATTGCCCGTAGAGTTACGTTGCTATGCTCTGAAATTTTAAACATCATTATATTTTTAATCAATCTGATAAAGAAGTGATTGGAAATATGGACATCACAAGCACACACAAAAAATACTTTTAAAAAGACAAACTACTATAACGCAAGGAAAACGTACCCTTACCATTTATCACCAACATTTGTTACACAAACACATCAACCATCAACACAGAACCTTAATTTCTCTCGACAAGACCATTAGCGATACCATCACCCACCCCTCACCCTCCCTCCCTTCCCTTCCCTCCCCCCTTCCCTCCCCCCTTCCTCATACCATCACCCACCCCCCCTCTCCCTCCCTTCCCTCCCTCCCCCCTTCCCTCCCCCCTTCCTCATACCATCACCCACCCCCCCCTCCCTCCCTTCCCTCCCTCCCCCCTTCCTCATACCATCACCCACCCCCCCTCTCCCTCCCTTCCCTCCCTCCCCCCTTCCTCATACCATCACCCACCCCCCCTCCCTCCCCCTTCCCTCCCTCCCCTTCCCTCCCCCCCTCTTCCTCATACCATCACCCACCCCCCCCTCTCCCCTCTCCCCTTCCTCCCTCCCCCCTTCCCTCCCCCCTTCCCTCATACCATCACACACCCCCTCTCCCTCCCTCCCTTCCCTCCCTCCCTCCCTTCCTCCCCTCTTCCCTCATACCATCACCCACCCCTCACCCTCCCTCCCTTCCCTTCCCTCCCCCCTTCCCTCCCCCCTTCCTCATACCATCACCCACCCCCCCTCTCCCTCCCTTCCCTCCCTTCCCCTCCCCCTCTTTCCCTCATACCACTCCACCCCCTCTCCCTCCCTTCCTCCCTCCCCCTTCCTCCCCCTTCCTCATACCATCACCCCCACCCCCTCTCCCTCCCTCCCTCCCTCCCTCCTCCCTCCCCCCTTCCTCGTACCATCACTCCCCCTCCCCCTCTCCCCTCCCCCTTCCCTCCCCCCTTCCCATCACCACACACCCCCACCCCCCCTCCCTCCCTCCCTCCCTCCCCCCCCCTTCCCTCCCCCTTCCTCATACCATCACCCACCCCCCTCTCCCTCCCCCCCTTCCTCCCCCTCCCCCCCCTTCCTCCCCCTTTCTCATACCATCACCCACCCCTCTCCTCCCTCCTTCCTCCTCCCTCCCCTTCCTCATCCCAATCCTCCATCCTAATTCACCTAATCCTAATCGACACATCATCATGAGAGTCGCAACCACTCCCATCGTTACCACAACCTCCACCTCCACCTCCACCTCCACCTCCACCTCCACCTCCACCTCCACCTCCACCTCCACCTCCACCGCCGGCGACATGACCGAGATTAATCACTTCCGGTGACTGGAGATGACACGATGACGCGCCGAAATGTAAACACGGCTATGTGATGTATTTTTGTTTTTGTTTTTGTTTTTGTTTTTGTTTACTCGGAGAATGGCAGGTTTTTTTTTCTCTGTGATTCACCCCACACATCTTGTCGAAGATTGTCTTTTTTTTTCTCTGTGATTCCCCCCCCCCACACACCTTCGAAGATTATCACTTTTTTCCCTGTTATTCCCCCTCCCCCCACCTTCCCGAAGATTGTCACTTTTTTCCCTGTTATTCCCCCCCCTCCCCCACCTTCCCGAAGATTATCCTCTCTCTCTCTCTCTCTCTCTCTCTCTCTCTCTCTCTCTCTCTCTCTCTCTCTCTCTCTCTCTCGCTCTCTCTCTCTCTCTCTCTCTCCCTCCTTCTCTCCCTCCCTCCCTCCCTCCCTCCATCTCTCCTTCCCTCCCTCCCACACACACACACACACACTTCCCTGGCCATCCCTTCTTATTACGGGTTCGAGCAGGGCCGAGTGATGAGGTGAATGGTACTTGTACAATTTCCTTTTCCATCTCGTACATGCGCGTTAGAGTAAGATTGAAGCTTTCGAGCACAAGAAAGAGGATAGAACACGTGTAAGACCAATCCCACCGGTGGTTGCCACAGGTCACCCAAGCTGTCAAACCATTTGTTCGTGTACCAAAGCGCACTCGGTATTCAACCCCAAGCATTTGCATTAAAGCGACTGAATCCTACTGATTTCCGCGCCCTCAGACCTGCCCCTAATCGCTCCCTAAGGGCACTGTGGAAGGACAGGATCATCAAGGTACAGTCGAAAAAAACCTTAACTGCAACCATATGGTCTATGAACAGTACATGATTACGTCGGTTACAGTACTGGAATTACAGCTGGGAAGATTAATACTCCGTTTGTTGTTAACATGCGTGTCTCTCTGTTGTTGCTAACAATTTCATCATATGCATTATCGCTGCTGTCGAAGCGTTACGGAGGAACTTCCTTATTTATGATTGCGAGGGTGATCATAGTTTTTTTGTCGATGTTTAATGTGATTGATATCTTTATTGCTTGTTGTTGGGGAAGGGGGGGGGGAGGAGGAGGGAGAGGGAGAGGGAGAGGGAGAGGGAGAGGGAGAGGGAGAAGGAGATATGAGAAGGAGGAAGAGAGGGAGAGGGAGAGGGAGAAGGAGAGAGGAAGAGGGAGGAAGAGAGGGAGAATGAGAGGGAGAGAAAGAGGGACAGGGAGATGGAGAGGGAGAGGGAGATGGAGAGGGAGAGGGAGGGGGAGTGTGAGAGGAAAAGGAGGAAGAGAGGGAGAGGAAGAGGAAGAGGGAGGGAGAGAGGGGGAGGAGGAGGGAGAAGGAGAGGGAAGAAGAGAGGAACTGGGAGGGGGAGAAGGAGAGAGGAGAAGGAGGAAGAGAGTGAGAGGGAGGAAGAAAGGAGGAGTAAGAGGGAGAGGGAGAGGGAGAGGGAGAGAGGAACAGGGAGAGGCAGAAGGAGAGAGGAGAAGGAGAGAGGAGAGGAAGGAAGAGAGGAACAGGAAGAGGGAGAAGGAGAGGAAGTTTAAGAGGGAGTTGGGAGAAGGAGAAGGAAGATGAAAGGGAAAGATAAAGGAATAAGGATAAGGAGGAACAGAAGGGGAGGGGTAAGGAGAAGGAAGTGAGAAGGATAAGGAGTAAGAGAACGAGAGGAAGAAGGAAAAAGGATAAGG
>BOPN01002653.1:157500-160000 GCA_017312705.2 Penaeus japonicus | reverse complement strand
GCCCTCGTGTCTGGCATGCGCCCTCGCGCCGCCATACCCTTACTTTGCGGTGCACCGCATATATGTTTGTTTGCGTAGGAGTGCTAACACACACACACGCACACACACACACACACACACACACACACATACACACATACACACACACACACACTTACACACACACACACACACACTTACACACACATTTACATATTAATGTGTGTGCTCGTATATTCACGCATATACATACTTGATAAATATCTTGTAATCTAATTTTATTTCTACATTTTGTTTCCAAGATGGTTTTCTAGAATTCTCCAGTTGCAAGGGAAGCCATACAGCGGCGTGATAAGTGTCACGATAGAAAGCCTTTCCAAATAATGCGATTGGCAGATACCTAGTTGATGGGAACGAAGTGTCTGTGTCGAGGTGATGATGTGTACGATAGACATGGTGTCGATAGACATGAGTGGCGTCCAACTTCAGACTAGGGTTTAGGATTCGGGGGAAAAATGACGATGATGTGGATTAATTTCCCTTTCATTTGTGAGGGATGCCGATGATGAAGAGGAGAAGAGAAATGTCCAATAATATGAAATAGGAGAGCAGGAAGAAAACGTTTATTGCTATAAAATGCGAGGAGAATAACACAAGCGTTTAATGGTATGAAATACCAGAACAAAGAAAATGTGTATTAATGTACTCTAAATACGAGAATTGCAAAATAAATACCCAATGTATGTGAAATATCGGAATAGCAAGACATTAATATAAAACACGAGATTAGAAAAAAAAAACGTTTCTTTATTGAAATTGTGAAAACGTTTCTTTACAATCTAATTGATACTCGGCAATATAGATGTATCTTTACTCAATAACCTTTAACTGTAGCTTAATCACTTCTTTGAGTAACCACAAAAAAGGACTTCTTGATGCTATGTTGATCCTATGGTTTTGTGACGTATGTGGTAGGCCTACTTTTCCTTATTTTTGTATCGATAGTGTCATGAGGTGATAAGAGTGTCCTGTCAACGTATCTGCAGCAGTTTCATGGCACATAAATATAATAATGATATAATTGGTTTCATGACGGTAATGCTTTGATATCAGGGTATTAAGGGCGTTATTTTGACTTAATGATATCTTATTGCTATCTCTGTGACAGGCGTATTTTTCACTGTGTCATCATTATCTTGTCACTGCAATGCGTATTTTTGGTTGTCATAACAACGCCTTAAACCTGTGATAAAAAAACGTATATATATATATATATATATATATATATATATATATATATATGTATGTATGTATGTATGTATGTATGTATATAAATGTGTGTATGTGTGTGTGCGTGTGTGCGTGTGTGTGTGTGTGTATGTGTGTGTGTGTGTGTGTGTGTGTATGTGTGCGTGCGTGCGTGCGTGCGTATGTCCGTGCGTGTTTGTACAATTGCATTCCAAAGTGTTTCACAAAAAGATGTTAGCGGGAATAGCTTGGCACTTCAATAATAGTATATCATTAGAAAAAGCAGTAATTCTAAATGATATCAAATCCAAATCAACCGGAAGTATAGAGGGACAGCCTATATAATCTTCCAGACATAAATCCTGACAGCTGAACCATTTCATTTGTTACTATTTCATTATCACTGCTTAATGACTGAAATATTGATGCATACATTAGAAAACCTCTATTCTCACTCCGTCTGTCATGAAGCTGACGTGATTGGAGGTTCCTTTCATATTCATAAAAGGGGACATGGCTCACTCTATGTCATGCAACTGTCATGCAACGAGCGGGTATATATTTTTAGTTGTGATTTTACGAGTGGATCTCAAAGTCCTCATCCTGTACAGTCGGTTGGCTAGTTCAATGGCCAGCTGTTGCCCTTTATCAATTGCTAGGTGTTGCGTTTGATCTATGACAACGGAGTGGTCCTGTATAATAATTGCAATGCCATTTTTCAGCACTGTCCAACGCCTTGAAATACGCTTTCTTATTAAAACTTTGATGTGTATCGTATCTAAGGTAAAAAGAAAGAAAAAAAAAAAAAAAGTAATGTGAAACAACTCTATAATGTAAAGTAATAGATTCTTAAGAATATTTTGAACTTGGGTAGATGGGAGATGATCCCGTGGAATAATTCTTGGGATTATCGAAAACCTCAAGATAATAGTCTCAAAAAAAAAAAAAAAAATCACTTTAATTGACATGATGTTATTTCATCTCTCACATAGCACTCGACTTATGCATTCTTTGTATCTACAATGATATAAAACTTCTAAGCGTGACCTTGTTTTCTAGTAAGGAAAATACTTGCCTTGTTAGAATAATTTGATTTCTTAGTTATGGAGCTTTTTTAAAAAGACGTTTTATTCTTTTTTTATTTCGTTCATGAGAGTGTTTGATAATTAATATCTAAGGGAGAGTCGTAAATAGGAGAATGTACATTGTATATTGGCCATTCATCTTAACTAAAAATTCTTATAATGATTTGTTTCACTGTATTGCAGCCTTA
>BOPN01002653.1:150000-152500 GCA_017312705.2 Penaeus japonicus | reverse complement strand
TTTTTGGTCGACCAAAATATGACCTATAAGTAAGGATGATCTTCGAAATTCTCTACCTAAAGAAGCAAATTGGATGTACCGGTAAAAATGTGTGATGCGCAATCCCCTAACTTCATCAAGTTACATCTATGACAACTTATAGTGCTGCAAGACTACTTTTTGTAATTTCAGAGCTGAGGAACTGGAGAAATAAAAGCAGTCAGTTTCGCTCCTATGAGACAGTTCAAGGTAAGACGGGTAATTTCAGAAATTTGATAATGATAGCAATAAAAATAACGACTGCAACGACAGTAAGTTGCTACTATCATTACTACTAATAATAACAATGCTAACGATAATCACATAATAACATACGAGCGATGCATAACCCTGGCTCAGTCATGAAGACTCATGATCATAACGGCAATAGCAATAGAGACATTTGATCATTCTTATCGAAAGCATAATCAGAACTTCACGAATATCCTTCCACGCCTTAATGACACGAACGACAAGCTAATTAACAACAGAATTACAAAAAAACAAACAAATCCTCCAAACATCAAAAACTCCAACGTTAGTCCACCAAGCAATCTCAACCACAAATAACAACCATACTAATAACGACCACCACCACCACCACCACCACCTGATAAGGAGACCAATCACCTTTCGCCATTACACGAAGCTCCTCACAGATCAAGATGAAGCTCCTCCCCCCCTCCCCCTCCCCCCCCCCAAGATACGACAGAGATATGCTCATGCGTGATGGAGACCAACACTCCAACGATGATCAGCTGTGACGGCTGGCGTGATACATATCGTCGAGGGTTGCTTGGAGCTTCACCTCTGTTCGCTCGCGGGCCCGACCGACCGACCGACTCGACCGACCGACCGACACGTGTTGTATCAACGTTGGGCGGGAAAGTCGCTCTTTGCCCAAAAAGTCTTCCTGCAAATCTCAATAATCTAAGGTAATTTTCTTGAAAGCTATTTTGTATTAAGTAGGTAAATTCCTTTTTTTTTCTTCTTCTTTTTTTTTTTTTTAGAAGAGGTCACTGATATCACAATACGTTGATAAATTACGGTGCAATTTTTTTTTTTTTTTTTTTTACGTAATGCATAAATGGGGAAAAAGGAAGGAGGGACTCTGGCAAATAGTAGGTCTTAATAAGAGCTATCTTATTTTCAGCGCTGTAATGGTCTGTTTTCTCCCTCCAACCGGATGACTGGAACCTCTCTCGTATTCCGTCTCCCTGTCCATTCCTTCGGTTAACCTACTTGACCTGCTCGGCGTCCTGCGGATAACCCTGATGATTGCCTGCTTCTTGATAAGGATGATTATAATGATAGGAACGATGGTACTGCTGGTGGTAATGATAGGAATCGTGATGATGATGATGTTGGTGATAAGGATGATGTGTATGGATGGTACTTGTGATGGTAATGGTAGTACTGGTACGAGTGGTGAGAATGATGATATGATGATAGTGATTAAGGTGATGCAATAATGATGATAATGATTATGATGATGATAATAATGATGATGATAATGATGATAACGATGTTGATGATGATCATACTATTATTAATAGTGCTAGTGATAGCAATAATTATGATAATGATCATGAAAATGGTATTAATCATGATACCATTAATAATGATAATAACATTATTAAAGCAATCACAGCAACCACTATTATTACTAATGTTAATAACAGGAACTCAACATATCTAAGAATTTTTAACATCATTAAGGCTTTCTATTACAGCGAAATGAAGTGACCTAGTTGTTACTGTGTTAAGCTGCGCATGTTTCTAAATTAATCACTTCAGTCATGTCAGCGTTGGTAATAATATACTGTAGAAACACATACTTTCTGTACCTCAGTAAAAGTATAACAGAAATTATCAGATAGGAATATCAATTTAATGAAAAATAGGCCGGTTACATATATCCTGACTTTTATACCCAGATGTTAATAAAAGAAAAAAAATGAAGTGAGATGTTGCTAAGCGTAATGATATGCACATATTTAAATATACAGAAGGTAAATTACGTTTTACGAGCATAATTTGCACCGTAAATATGAAAACGTTCGTATTTGTTCCGTCCCTCTAATGATATGTTGCATCTGTCTCTAGCGTATTTGCAACAGTATAGATGAAGTTGCAATCTCAAGCACGATCGGAATTTCTATCATTAACTTTTAAACAACACACGAATAAGTCGCTCTGTTATCTCCACGAGACGTGAGATCCACACGAATTAACCGATGAGCCATTTTTCCTTAACGATTTTTGATCTATTTTTCGTAAACGATTTTTTATTTATTTTTCGTAAACGATTTTTGATTTATTTTTCGTAAACGATTTTTGATTTATTTTTCGTAAACGATTTTTGATTTATTTTTCGTAAACGATTTTTGATTTATTTTTCGTAAACGATTTTTGATTTATTTTTCCTAAACGATTTTTGATCTATTTTTCGTAAACGATTTTTGATCTATTTTTCGTAAAC
>BOPN01002653.1:102500-105000 GCA_017312705.2 Penaeus japonicus | reverse complement strand
TTTGTTTATTTTATTTTTCCTAGTTACTAGTCGTACAGTTCGATTGCTTCATTGAATAAACGTGAAATAACGATCATTAATAATAGCTTTTGACGTGCGTCTGACAAGTGAAGTAGATTTCCTGATTATAAGAAGCACAGTAATTCTAGACTTGTATGCGACGAGTCAGAGTGTATCTTCCGACAGCATGACTCGAAGACAAGCCATAAAGCAGCCCTGTGGAACGCCGGCATGACAGCACTGCAGGAAACATGCCCAGAACAACAGTCATAAAACCCGATGCCTAGTATCCTTGCTCGCTCGGGAAGCACGTCAGCCCGCGGTACAAAAGCAGGCTATCGCGACAGCGCATGTCTTTATCGCAGACAATCGTTGATCGCGCGTGGACAATAGCTATCGAGTAGCGGCCTTCTGTCCTCACACGTTCGCTGATAACACGCTATCGTTATCTGGGATGTGGGTGGAGTGAAGGTAAATGCCTCGAGCACGCATCTGGAAGCTTTCGATTATACGGTCCGATTGTCATGATCAAATTCTGTTCTTTATGGTTGCTCCTTTCCCGAAAGTGCAACCAAAGAGCTCTCTGTTAACGGCGGAATCCTGATGTTATGAAGGACCTTATTAATACGCGGATTTTTTTCTTTTTTTTTTCTTTTTTTGAACTTGTCTGCGAGGTGCATGGAGTGATTAAATCTGCAATAATTGCAATCATTTCAATATCGCTCTCTTTTCTTTCTCTTCCTTTTCTGCCCACCCAATGCATCAGAAGAACATAGTATATTTATTGACCAGTGGTTATTGTATTATTTTTTTAAACTAAAGGACTATGATCTGTTTTCACGGGAACAGCTGTGCGATAACCAGCATCACTGACATTGTTTTCTTATCAGTTGGATTAAAAAATATGGATGACGCAATATATCATAGAGATATGAAATCAATGAACGTGTTCTCACATTTATTTGGGACGTCTGGGATGGCATGAATAAAATTCATCATTGGTATTATTATAATTATTATTGTTATTATTATTGTTATTGTTATTATTATCATTGTTATTATTATTATTGTCATTATCATTATTATTATTATTATTATTGTTATTATTATCATTATCATCATTATTATTATTGTTATTGTTGTTGTTGTTATTTTTATTATTATTACTATTATTATTATTAGCATTATCATTATTACTGTTACTATTATTATTATAACTGTTATAATGATAATAATAATAATAATAATAATATTATTATTATTACTATTACTACTAGTATTATAATAAAAATTATTAACATTATCATGAACACTGTGTCATTATTGTTTTATTTTGTTACTAATACTGCTGCTGTGGTAATCTTAATATTATGATATGGTATTGATAATAATTATACTAATGATAAAAAGAATGATTATTATGATAGTTACAATCATAGTAATGGTTATAATGATAAGAAAGATGATATAAGTAATAAGGATGATATTGACGATAAAGATAGTAATAATAATGATAATGATAATAATTTAATAATAATATCATGATAAAAATAAAAAGGTTCATGTCATAAAGGGTTATGAAAAATAAAAAATAATGATAATATTGCTAATAATTATAATGGTGATAAGGATAAAAAAAATATATATATAAGTGGTATTATTATAAATTTCGATAGAAGTCTCTTTGTCACATTTTATTTTTCGGTTATTTTTTACGCTTATTTTTGATAGTAATTACATAATAATGACAGTTTGGTTAATGAGTGATGATAATACATTTGATTTCTATCATTATTATAATTTTAGATCTCATGATTATTATTATGGTTATTGTTATTATTAATGGTGCCATCAATATATATTTTTTTAAATTTATTTTCATCATCATTATTATTGTTGTTTTTTTATTGTTGTTGTTTTTCTGATATTATTGTTATCGTTATTGTTATTGTTATTATTACTATCGTTATTATGATTATCATTATTATTGGCATTATTATCATTATCATTACAATCATCACCGTCATCGTTGTTGTTGCTATTAGTATCATTATTATTATCATCATTATTATTATTATTATTACTAATAATATTATTATTATTATTATTATTATTATTATTATCATTATTATTAATAATAATATTACTATTATTATTATCATCATTACTATTATTGTTATTGTTATTATTATTATTATCATTATCATTAATAATATCATTATTATTATATTTATCATTATTACTATTATTATCAATGATATCAATGATGTTTTTTTCTCTCACTTTTCGTTAACAATATATGAAATATTTTGTTATCATTTGTTGTTATCATTTTCATTCAGATTATCACTCCATTGATATGATTACTATCATTATGAATATTATCAGTCAGTTTATTATCATTACTATTCTTGTTTTTGGGTTTGTTTACTACCATTGCTACTACTGTCCATAGTGGTAGTCAAAAGGACTATTATTTTTACAACTACTACTTCTACTC
>BOPN01002653.1:90000-97500 GCA_017312705.2 Penaeus japonicus | reverse complement strand
AGGAGGGCATGGGAGGGAAGGAGGGATGGGATGGGTGGGAGGAGGGGAGGGAGGGAGAGGGATGGGAAGAGATGGGAGGAATGGGGAAGGGATGGGATGGGATGGGATGGGATGGGGGGGAGGAGCGCAGACTGGCATAGCCTCTTGGTCAAGCAGTTTAAGGTCGGAGAAAAAGATGGAAGAGATTGCAAATTTTCTTCGTCTTGTTTCCTGCTGTTTTTTATTTTCTTTCCTTTTTTCGTATCTTTTTCTTTTTCTTGTCTTTTTTTTTGTATCTTTACTTCCTTATTTAGTGGTCGTTTGTATGAGTGTTTGGAGTGGCTAACGACCGTAGCCGCGACGATGAAAGAATTCGAATGCAATTCATCTTTGCAATTGTTGCAAAAAAAAAATAATAATAAAAAATGAATAAAAAAAAATGATAACGATATAAAAACAGACATGAATAACGAATGAAAGATACGACGCATGCAATGAACTTGACGTTGCAGGGAATAATGATTGATAAGTTGCAATGCCGTAAGTTTTGTGTTTATGCCCACTTCGGGGTCTCGGGGGAGGGGGGAGGGGAGGGGGTAAGAAGGGTAGGAGAGGGGGTAGGAAGGGGGTAGGAGAGGGGGTGGGTAAGGGGGTAGGGTGGGGGAGGGGGGGGGCGGAGGGCCTGGTGGAGCTGCCAACGCCGAGCGAAACCCGCGAGGAACACTGAGGAACCTCGCTCGTGTTTGTTCCTCTGCCGAAGAGTACGCTCTCTCCGATCGTAGCGAGGGGCTGATTTGATCAATTATACACTTGTATATATTTATGTATGTATATGTATATGAATGCGAATAGCTATATGTATGTGTTTATATATATGTTTATGTATATGTATGTGTTTATGTATATGTGTATGTATATGTATATGTACATGTATATGTATATATATGTATATATATATATGTATATATATATATATATATATAATATAAATATATATATATATTTATATATATATATATATATATATATATATATATATATATACATATAAGCCAATACTACCACATTAAATAATATTTCCCCCTTTTGCCATCACGCCATTATCCTTTTCAACTTAAACACACCATTTGCAATTCATATTTGTCCCATCCCCGCCTTCACAGACAATCCTTCAGCTAAAACACGCAATCCACGAGCACTCTTTGCAATAACTATCTCCTTCGTATTGATTTCGAAAGCGGCACAGTTCATCGCTGAATTTGTAAGACATTATATTATGGCAAGATTCGCCGCAAGATGGCGTTAAAGGAAAAGAAGTATTGTTGTGAGGAAAAGAAGAGTTAGGTAATGTTTTTCTTACGCAGAGAGGGAGAGAGAGAGGGAGAGGGAGAGAGAGAGAGAGAGGGAGAGAGAGAGAGAGAGAGAGAGAGAGAGAGAGAGAGAGAGAGAGAGAGAGAGCGAGAGCGAGAGAGAGAGAGAGAGACAGACAGACAGAGATAGAGACAGAGACAGAGAGAGAAAGAGAGAGAGACAGATAGAGACAGACACAGACAGAGAGAGAGAGAGAGAGAGAGACAGATAGAGACAGAGACAGAGACAGAGACAGAGACAGAGACAGAGACAGAGAGAGAGACAGATAGAGACAGAGACAGATAGAGAGAGAGACAGAGACAGAGAGAGAGAGAGAAAGAGAAGAAAAGAAAAAAAAGACAAACGAACAGCGGAAAGTATTATTTTCTCCCAGAATTTCATCAGGATGAGAACGTGTATTTTGTCCATTGCACTTGCAAGCTGGACGGGAGTGTATTATCGAAATACATTCACGTCCTCTCTTCTCTTTATTTTTCTTTTATCTGTTCTTCTTTCTCCGTTATCTCTCTTTCCTCTTTCTGCGTTCTTCTCATTAAAAAAAAAATTCTCCGGTCTCTGTTCTTACTTCACCGTTTTTCTCTCTTTTTGTTCTGCGATATTTCTTATTAATTCCCCCTTTCTTTGTTTTGTTTTTCACTTCCTCTCCCTTTCTCATCGTTCCTCAGGTATTTGTATTTCTCCGTAATTTTTCTTCTTCTACTTTGTCCGTTCTTTTCTCTTTTTTTCTATCTGATTTCCTTCTTATTTTTATTTCTCCACTTTCGGCTCTTCCTATTTTTTGTCATTTTTCCTGGTCTTCTCTTTCCGTTATGTCTTTCTCTTTCTATCTCTCCATTTACTAATTTCTCCGTCACTTCTTCCCCTTTCCTCCTTCTTCCGTCTTTCCTATAACCTTTACTTTTTCCCCCTCTTATTCCTCTTTTATCTCCTTTTCTTCCTCTTCCTCCGTTCTCCGTTCCCCCTATTTCCCCGTTTCCCTTCCTCTCCCTCCTCCATATTTTCCTCTTCCTCTTCCTCCTCTATCTCCTCCTCCTCCCTTTCCTCCGTCCTCCGTCCTTCCTATTCCCCCCGTTATCTCCTCCTCCTCCCCTTCCTCCGTCCTCCGTCCTTCCTATTCCCCCCGTTATCTCCTCCTCTTCCCCTTCCTCCGTCCTCCGCCCTTCCTACTCCTCCTCTATCTCCTCCTCCTCCCCTTCCTCCGTCCTCCGTCCTTCCTATTCCTCCTCTTCCCCTTCCTCCGTCCTCCGTCCTTCCTATTCCCCCCCGTTATCTCCTCCTCTTCCCCTTCCTCCGTCCTCCGCCCTTCCTATTCCCCCCGTTATCTCCTTCTCTCCCTCTCCCCGCGTCCGTTGCCAACTCGCCCCGTCTCCCTCTCCTGTCACGGAGGTCCGCACCTGATCCTCTTCCCAAAATCCTATCATCACATTTAAACCTCTCCCGTGTTGGCGTTTTCTTTCTCTATCCTTTATAGTTAATCCCTCTCTTATAAATCTGTCCGGCGAGGATTAGTTATTTAGGAGCGAGATGGAGTCCATGACGGTGCCAAATGGGCGCGGGATTAAGGGGGAAGCGGGGATTAACGCGCCCAATGCTGGCGTCCTCGCTGGGTGTGAGGGTGTTGTTGTTGTTGTTGTACGGGCGCTCTCACACACGCCGACCTTTGTCCCTGCCTTTTGCCTCGTGGGTCTTTGTTTCGCTGTTTATAAAAGTCTTGTTAGATTCGGATTGAGGGGAGGGGGCGGGGAGGGGCGTAGGCGGGGTTTGCGGCGGGTTTAGAAAAGTCATAGGAATTTTGAAAAGCTTGAAAAGTTTCGGTCTTTTCGGGTCTTAGAGCGAGAGAGAGCGCGAGAGAGAGTACGCGGGAGTCAAGAAGTAGCGTCGAGTAATCTTGAGCTGTCAAAATATTTGTCTGTTACAAATCTCGGCTAATGGGATGGGTCAGGAGATTTGAGCTTGCTTGCCCCTCCCCCCCCCCCCCCCCCCCATCCCCCTCCGCTTCTGTTACGCTGGGAATTAAACAGCAGATAAGTTACTTACAGAACACTAAAGACACGAAACCGATGATTTAGGAGAAAAAAAAGATTGCCACCTCGACGACAAACCCAGACGTTTACACACGTTTGATTTGCCTTAAAGAGATCAGAATCTAAAGGCCAGAACACTTACAGAGTGATTAGAATACCGACGTGGACAAGGTCGGGCACCTCCATTGAAGCGTTGACAGCGCATCGGGACGCCAGCACGGCTTCCACATGCCACACATACCCCAGCTGGCCCGGGCTACAGGTGGGCCCGCTGCCGCCTGCGCTACACACATTCACACGTGCCGATAATCACCGTGGTACGCCGGTGACAACACGACCACGGGGGATCTCCTGTCTGGTCGAGTATTTCGGTCGCTAACTCGATTTGTCTTTCTTTTTTTTTCTTTTTTTTTAAGCTGAGTATGCGTTATGATATTGAATTTTGGTTTGGGAGACAGTTTAGGGATATGGTGAGAAATTGATACAAATTTCTATGTGTGTTGATTGGGTGTGCGGTAAAACTTTTTTTTTTTATCGGGAAATTCTGTAATTGATTTTGGACTATGAAGCTGAATCAATGCCCTCGCGTCTCCCTCAGTGTTGCAAAGGCATATATCCAGGCATACTCCCCGGGAAGAGAATCCTTTCCTGACCGAGGGGGGGGGGGGCGCGGGCCCGATACATACCCTTGTCAAAACGATCTGCGACGTCTGGGAGACAGATGGCCTCAGGTGGCGGAAGAGTGACACCCCAGGCTCGAGGTTCCTGCCGCAGGAGTTGATAATACCCTTGGGATCCCGCCTTGGTTAACCCGCAGCCACAGAGCACACAACCCCTTGCCCAGCTCCTGCCAAGGGGGGGGGGGGGAGGGGGGGACGAACCACACCCCGACAAACAGAAATAATCCGCGACCGCCAGTGTGTTTTTCAGTCTCCTTCGATATCTCCATTTCGGGTTGTTTGACGGTCGCCGCGCCGTCATTTTGGCCCAGGAAGTACAGCCCTTGTCAAGCCCCCGTGTGGGTTTTCTCGCTCGTGGGAATGCCGGGGAACAGAAGCCGTGACTTAACCAGATGTTCGGGAATGAGCCGTGAAATGCGCGTCATGCAGTGCACCGTCGAAGATGCAGATACGGTGTGTGTTTCTTCAGTTCGCCGCCATGAGGGCTTGATCTCAGAGCAAACGGAGTAAAGCCTTCGGTTAGCACGGCTTATGGTCCATATTTGCCTAGCCGTGAATGGGTGGGCGTATCGGGGGATTCATGATTTATCGGATCCTAAACTCTTTAAGACCCTCTTTTTAATTTTCCGAGGTCATCCTGACCAGTTTTATGTAGTGTTTGGGACAGGCAACATTATCATTAGCGAATCCAATTCTCTGTTCTCTTGCGCGGATATTTGTCCAGGATATTGACCGCCATATAATCCTCGTTCCCATTACAGACCAGTTCCTCCGTCCTGCAGATCCTCCCGACGCCTCGCGATGCATTTGAAAGGGACGCTTTCGGAAATCGAACTGACACCGCCGGCAGTTAGTCCGCTTTCGATTAAGCCGGGTGTTATTTTTATTTACTTTTTTTCTTTTTTAAGCTTCGCAGTCTGAATGAAATAGTGGCCGAAGTCTGATTATTTCCTGATGATCATTTCTCGAGGAGACGCGATAATAGGCGCCTTGTCTCGGGGCGCCATCTTCTGTCCCGCCGCGAGGCCGCCATGGATCGAGCTTCGCTTCTCCTCGGCTCCATTACCTTCTCTCTCTCTCTCTCTCTCTCTCTCTCTCTCTCTCTCTCTCTCTCTCTCTCTCTCTCTCTCTCTCTCTCTCTCTCTCTCTCTCTCTCTCTCTCCTTTTTTTTCTTCTTCCTTTTTTTCTTTTGTTTCGTGTTCGGGTTTCTGGTCATCTCGTGCCTGTTCTTTCTTTGTTCTATGTCTTTCTTCCTCTTCTTACCTCTCCTTTGTGATCGTGTCTCTCTTAATTAAGCTGATGCTGCTCTCGCATCAAATATCACATTTTTTTTATCTCCTGTCAAATAACTTTTGTATTTCGAAGTATGTGAAGTTCTTCAAAATTTTCTACATACAACACTGTATACTGTATATTCGAGGTCTTCTTTGCAAGAATTATCATGTGCATATTTGTGAAACGTTCACGTCATGTGCAACTCCTCTACATATATATATACATACATACATGCATACTGTCCATACATACACACACACACACATATACATACATACATATATACATGGTTTCCGTTGTATTGATTCTATATGCCTACTTACATCTGGTTAATTTGACATACGAGTCCAAGATTCTGTAGAAGGCTTGCATCATGCTTTGATTACGTGCTTCACTAATTATATCACCCAGAATTCCATTTTCACTCACTATGGCTTCAGTTAATTAGACACAGTTTGCATCTTAATTAACTTAATTAACCTCTTAATTTCCGAAGAAGACTGATTATACCGACCCCCTTTGATTAGTCGCTTCTAGACCGCATGTGAAAACAACTTAGTCTTTAAACCTTCCGAAGAGACACGAAGAAATTCGGACCTTCCCGAAGCCTTTTCCGAGGACCACCCTGCTCTTCAAGTCCTCCCCAAGACCTTACACAATTCTACAAAACACATAACCTCGGATAAAAGCTTCCGGGCTTTTATTACTCCTGGTGATAGAGTTTCAATTGAATGCCAGGTTCTTTGCCCGTGGGGCGAGGGCGAGGGCGAGCGCGCGTGTGTGTGTTATCTTTATGGCTTAGATGATCACACAGTGTGAGATTATTTAAATGTTTTTTTTTATTATCTACCTCGGGGATATTGTGTGTTTTTAGACTTCGGAACACATATGACTCCCGCCCGTACAATATTGCAGTTATCTATGAAAAAAAAAAAAAAAAATCTCGCGGGAATATAGTGTCAATCCTCGGTCGCCTCGGTCTTCCCCGGAAAGCTGATCTTCCCGTAGGTTATCAAGGGAATATCGGACATATACGGGCGCCGGGGATGGAATCGCGTCTCGCTGCGACGGCAATGAAATGAGTAAACCAATTTCCGTCGGGGACTGTAAATTCCTGGCGGTCGGTCAGTCGCTTTGTTGTTGAATCGCGAGAGAAAATTGACGACGTCTGTAAAGCAAAATTTAGACACCGAAACCATTGGGCGGAGATGGGCGGGCGGGCGGAGGTGCGAAAGAAAAGGTTCACGCACGTGTTTTCGAGCGAGTGTTTTCGAAACAGGTCGCGGTTCGTGGGTTACGAACTCCCGAGATGAAGTTCGCCGATCTGCCGCTAGAGTGCGCGCGCGACGCCGGCAACTTCCACCACGAGAGATATCGGAAGTTTATTAAAATGGGGCAATTGCAATTTTCCAGAATCGCGATACATATAATAATCTTACATATATCGAATTCATAATATATAAGTTCCTGTTTTTTTGCAGCTGTCATCGGAAATAAGTACTTTCCGTCAACAATTTTCCCCAATTATTGATCGGAATTATCTCGGCGGATAGGTTCAAATCCACATCTTTGAGAAAACAGTGTCATTTTTTCTGATGTACTCAATTTCTTTGGCGAAAAAAATTGTGGCAGTGATGGTTGAATATTGTGTAGTGCGGTGTTGGTATTTGCAGACTAAATATATACAAGATGATAATCAATAATTTTCTGTATTCCGTCACGACCCGATCGCGTTGAAATGTCACGGTGAAAATAACTCCTAGAAACAATAAAAGGCTATTGTCACCGTGTTCTACGTGGATCCGATTGCTAAAGTGCGTAAGGCGGTGTTTGTGTGTATTTCTGTCGGGGTTTGTGCTCTGTGTTGGTGTGTCGTCTTGGTTTTGGTGTATGGAAAGGCATTTGGGTATCTCTCTCTCTTTCTCTCTCTCTCTATTTCTCTTTTTCTCTCTCTTTCTCTTTCTCTATCTCTCTATTTATCTCTATATCAGTGTCGCAAGTGAATGTATGTGTACGCATACACGGTATGTATATATTAATAATTATTCGTATAAAATATCTATCTTTATTATTAATTTATCTATCATTTGAATATTAGTATTTTTTGCATCGTGTATACATTTTTTTTAGAGAATATTCATCTAAAACTCAATTACTTTCAGAGGGTAGCG
>BOPN01002653.1:80000-82500 GCA_017312705.2 Penaeus japonicus | reverse complement strand
CCCCCAACTATCACCCCTACCCCCCCCCACCTCCCCTACCTCTCACCCAGGTCAGGGGAGGTCGCAGCCCCACCCATGGCGCCCATTCTCTTCGGACTTCTGGTGTTATTTAACATATTAGGAAGACGTGTTTGGCCCATTCGTCACGGGTTATAAATAGTAACCGGGATAATTTCTTCGAAAATAATAATCCAATGTTCGTTTCGGTAAGTTGGCTTGGCTTAGCTTGGCTTGGCTTGGGTTGCCTTGCGTTTTCAGTGTCGGTCGCGTCAATTCTTTTGAGATTTTTATATTCGTTTGAGATTTTCATATTCGTTTGAGAAGTTTATATTCGTGTGAGATTTTTATATTCGTTTGAGATTTTTATATTCGTTTGAGATTTTTATATTCGTTTGAGATTTTTATATTCGTTTGAGATGTTTATATTCTTCGTATCACAGTGGTACGGGGATAGATGAAGATGGAGAGCCACGTGTCATGTTGGTTTTGCTTAGCGTAACAAAAGAAGAATGACTGTGTGGTTATTCATTGGAATTCTTGTTTTGGCAGACGAGTGGCATCTTATCGCTTTAGCCTTCTAGTACGCAATTAGAATTCGCCATTCTGCTAATCACCATATCGAGGCTTTCTCTCCTTTCTCTCTTTCTCCCTTTCTCTTTCTCTTTCTCTTTCTCTTTCTCTTTCTCTTTTTCTTTCTCTCTCTCTCTCTCTCTTTCTTTATTTATTTCGCTCTTTCTTTCTTTCTTTCTTTATTTATTTCGCTCTTTCTTTCTTCCTTTCTCCTTCTCTTTTGCTCTCTCTCTCTCTCTCTCTCTCTCTCTCTCTCTCTCTCTCTCTCTCTCTCTCTCTCTCTCTCTCTCTCTCTCTCTCTCTCTCTCTCTCTCTCTCTCTCTCTTCCTGTATTTAATGACAACTTTAATCGGAAACTCGCAACTACTAGAATCAACACATCACCATAAAACGATAAAGTAACGGAGCGGTTCCGATCGCTTTTATTGTTCCCCGAAACTGATTTGCATGTCTTGATCCTCTTCCTTCTCGATCTTCTTTTGTTTTGTCGTCGCCGCCGCCGCCGCCGCTGCCGATCGAGTTCTGGTTGGCAGAGGAACCACCAGTCCTTGGGTTGGGTCATTTGCATATGGGAAAAAGGAAGAGGTTTCGTGAATGAATATGAATTTTTGAGTTTTGCTGGAAAGAGGTGGCTTGGGTGCTGGAAAGAGGGGTTGGGTGGGGGTGGGGTGGGGTGGGGTGGGGATGGGGATGGGGGGGGTAGATTGATAGATAAGGAGAGGTGTTCATGTATAAGTGAATCAATAGATAAGGCGGAGTTTAGGTAAACAATAAATTAATAAATAAATACAGCTTCGGACTTTTGTTTGTTTTAGAGCTAATGAGACTAGGCACATCACCTAATGACGAGATGGGCCTCAGGTCTAATTACATCCCAGGCAATTAAATCACTCCCCCCTTCCCTCCCCCCCCTCCCTAAAATCCCTACGATTACCTTAATGGTTTGATCTCTCCGCCCCCCTCCCTCCCTCCACTCCCCTCTCCCTCCCTCCCTTCCTCCCTCCTTTCCTCCCTCCCTCCTTCCCATCCCTCCCTCCCATCCCTCCCTCCCTCCCTCCCTCCCTCGTCGCACACACCTACAAGGATCTGTCCCTTATAATCAGAGGCTACACTCGTTGAGACGCCGCTACTAAGGGACACTCCGTTTTTATCTCCGTCGCGAATTATTTTCTGTGGCGACGAACGTTGACATTTGACTTCGGGGGGGGTGGGGGGTTAGGGGTGGGGGGGAGATCAGCGAACGACATGTCGTGTCCGAAGACGGATGTGCATCGCGCGTATTTTATGCGTGTGATAAATTGTGTTTTCACGGCTTATGGATTTGTGGAGTCGGGCATTTAGCGATACGGTTTTTGACTCGTTGTCGTCCCGCGCGCCCAAAAAAAGGAGGAGGAGGAGGGGGTGGAGGGGAGGAAAACCGCGAGTTAAGTGGGATTTTCATCATTACATATGCAAATTTTTGAAAATCATAAATTCTCTTCTCATAAAGATTAGTTATGTGGTCGCGTACCTCCAGATGACAAGCTTTTTCAAGTCTTAAGAGGTGAAAAGGACAGTAATTCGCTGGGTGTCACAGCTAAGAGATTTTCAACCCTTTTTCTGTAATCAGGAAACGCTTAAACTCAGTGGTGTGTGTTTGCATGTGTGTGCGTGTGGATTTGAGTATGCGTATGTGCGTGTTTGTGTTCTGTTTGAAGTGTTTGTATTGTGGGTGTTTGTGTGTGTTTGTGTGTGTGTGTTTGTGTGCGTGTTTGTGTGGGTGTGTTTGTGTGTGTGTGCGGATTTGAGTATGCGTATGTGCGTGTTTGTGTTCTGTTTGAAGTGTTTGTATTGTGTGTGTGTGTATGTCTGTGTTTGTGTGTGTGTGTTTGTGTTTGTTTGTGTGTGTGTTTGTGTGTGTTTGTGTGTGTGTGTGTGTGTGCTCATTTGC
>BOPN01002653.1:22500-70000 GCA_017312705.2 Penaeus japonicus | reverse complement strand
ATATCGTGGGCCTCGTCGTGATAAAGTTGCTTTGAGTTTGTTGCAAAGCGCAGGCAGGCAGGGCTTTTCTTTTGGTTTCTTCCGTTGTCTGTTTGATATCTCTAGTATGGTTATTTTCCTTGGTTTATGTAGCTTTTGTTATAGCACATAAATACGAGTGTGAATATATACATGGATATATGCAAGCTTGCACAAATGAACACGTGATAATACATTTACACACGACCTACTTGAAAAAAACAGCAATATTCAAACGCTGTATACACACGTATGATATTTAGATACACCATATGCGTAAAAAATATTGCGTGTGCTTTTGCCCGAACTTCGCATATATACATGCATTCATTTACACAAGTATTAATGTGTTATAAAGAAATTGATATACGCTGTAAGAATGAACCACACTATCAATACATTTCAAAACATGGATATCAGTAAGTGAATCCTCATGAATCCTCATCAGTTTCAAATTAGGGTAGTTATCCCTAATTCCAAATAATTACACTCCTCGTAATACCTAAGACCATCCACAATACTCCTATTTCCCAAAGTCTTTCTGGTTGTGAAAGTTCCCCTTTGTCTCCTATAGACAGTCACACAATCTTTCTTTTCCGGAAGAAGGAAGAACAGAAATTAAGCAATCATACGGAGAGCGTAATGCAGATGAAAAAAAAAAAAAAAACGAGTCAGAATACAAAGCTTTCGAAGCATAGGGTGAGAATGAAGAACTGTGTATATACTGGAGTTTAAGATTCCCACTTGTTTATGTATCTGTAATGATCCCTTGTGTGACCTTCACCCGTGCAGTTGCGATGCAATAATTTACTAAACAACTTGTTTCTTTCGGAAATCCGCCTGTAATGAGGCACTGAAACGGTTTGCTTCGGAATTTACTATTCATAAATATCTAAAAATGCAAGATTAGGTCATTTATAAGAGAGGTTCAGATTATTTAGAGCATATTGTTAGAGCATTTTGGCGCAGGGGAATTGTTATTTCGAACGGTTATTGTATAGATTGTAGGTTTCATCCCATAAGTGTTATTAGCAACTTGTTATTATGTTATTCCGAATCGACGGGGCCTTCTTTTTTTTCTTCTTTCCCTTTATCTTTATTTCCATTTTTTTTTTCTTTTTGGAGAATATCACGGTATTCCGCAATCCCTATAGTCTGTATTATTATTGCGGGGTTAAGAAATATAACAGTCTCTCCTCGGAAGGGCTTAGAATCACGTCGGCTTGTGTGCGCGCGCGCGTGCACTCCCGCAGACGCCGGTGCACGAAATACTATCACCTGTTACGGTGCAGATGTACTACGTTGCGTCGGCGAAGTTTTTTTTTTTTTTTTTTTTTTTTTGCGAAACGTTTTGATTTGTAGGTTCTTAGTGCTAAACGTACCTCTTGCTCGGAAAAAAAAAACACTTTCTCGCTTTGCCGTCGTGGTCACGTAAAATACTCGCGCCTGTTATGCTGACAGGAATGCTGCGTTCGCTCGTCATCTTGTATGCATTCTGTTCTGTGTGCATGCTGCATTTTGGGATCCTTGTTGTGCTGGCATCTAATTTGAGCTTTTTTTTTTTACTATTTTGTCTTTTATTAATTTCATCATCAGCTTGATTTAGAGGTAAATTGCATTGATGTTTATCTGAGATTTTGTTTATTAGTATATGACAGTGCTACCTGTACGGACAGAAGTAAAGATACTGTAATGCCTACATAATAAGGCAAAGACACTATAATAAAGTAAAGATACTATGATATAAAGATACTATAATGATATAAAGATACTATAATGATATAAAGATACTATGATGATATAAAGATACTATGATGCTACATAAAATACTACGATAATACTATAAACAAGTAGAAAAAACAAAACTCTCAACGCCCTTCGTTAAGAAATCCCTTAAAAGTATATTGTGTATGTTGCAATTGGGAGTGGGAAGGGGGGATCTAAGGAGGGGTGGGTGGGAGGGGGATAGCAGAGGGAGGGAGTGGGGGGTGGGGGATAGGAGAGGGAGGGGCCACCAGTCGCTCTAAGGTTGGCCCTCCCTTGCCTGCCCCGCTCGCGGCGAGCGAGCGAGCGAGGAATTCATTCTCTGCCTGAGTCGAGCCTCTGTCTTGTAAAACGTGTAAAGCGAAAGAACAATAATACAAAAAAATAAAATTTATAAATAAATAAAAAAAATCCCTCGCGGAATATTCGCATACTTTCCGACACGCCAAGTATTCCTTTCGAAAAAAGGGAAGATCTGCGTAAAATTCACTCGCGAGTCTCTCTCTCTCTCTCTCTCTCTCTCTCTTCGCGTTTATTAAATATTCTTGACTTGACGACTGGCTTCTAAATCAACACTCTCGCCCGGAAAGGAAGCAAGATCAGGATATCCTCCTCCCCTTCCCCCCTCTCCCCCTCCTCCTCCACCCCACCAGTGCCTTTCAACGCGTTAACTTCTCCTCCAACACCTGTCGGGTCTCGAGGGACGTGTTGTCTCCCCGCCAAGAGAAGCACCGAGGTGTTTCTCGGCTGACGGGTTGTTGAGTGGCTTCGTGCAATAAGCCAGCCGAGGCGACAGTTGGAGAGCTAGGTTGCGACAGCTCTCGTCGACGCAACCAAGGGGGGAGCAGACTCGTACTCGTACTCGGAGACTCGGACTCGAGTGAGGATTGTGAATACAATGTATGAGTGTAATTAGGCAAGCGTAGGAAATGATAGCGCTCAAAGGTCGCGGGAGTTGCAGAGTTGCATGTCGGTGAGCTGTTGTTGCTGTTGATGTTGCTGCTGCCAGACAGGTGTTGCTGGCTTGAGCAAACCTACTACTGTACATACGCTGGTCCAGAGGAGAGACAGACAGGCAGACACAGGGAAATGAAAATCGATGTTTCATTTCTTTTATCCGAAACGGATCACTTCAATATCATTTATGTTACAGAGGTGTAGCTAGAGATTATCGGAGATTAGCCTAGATTCTCTTTAATTAAAGGAGAAGATCAAATTCTTGAGCTTTCTTAATTAAAGCGAGAAAGATCAAATTCTTTGAGCTTTCTTTCATTAAAGCGAGAAAGATCAAATTCTTTGAGCTTTCTTGAATTAAAGCGAGAAAGATAAAATTCTTTGAGCTTTCTTTAATTAAAGCGAGAAAGATCAAATTCTTTGAGCTTTCTTTAATTAAAGCGAGAAAGGTAAAAATTCTTCGAGAAGAACTTAGTCCTGTGCACGTAAAGCTCAGACAATGAGGATCAGAAAGCAACCTCTAAGTTTGCACTGCGTAGGCTATTGATGAACTCGTGACCAAGTTGCACAGCGTTGCGTTCAAGGTCAAGTTGCAGGCCAAAGTCAAAGGAAAAAGGTTAAGGTCAAGGGGCCATTCCGGTCTTTAAGCACCGCGGAAAGGCAGTGTGGCCAAGAAAATGAAATAAAGCAGAGACAGAGACGAGAAAAAAGAAAAGAAGAAAAATACTCGTTCAGTGCAGAGGTTAGGTCGAGAGTGAGAGGAAGATCATAAGAAGAGGAAATGAAGAAGGAGGAGACGGAGAGGGAGAAGAGGAAGTGAAGAAGATGGAGTAAAAAAGAAAAAGAACATGGTGGAAGAGGAAGAGAAGAAAAGAACACGAAGAAGAAGGAGAGAAAAGAAGACGAAAATAAGCCAAAAAATAAAAAATAAAATAGAATGAAAATAAATAAATAAAATAAGATCAATAAATATAGAAAGGGAAGACGAAAAAAATAAAGAGAAGAAAAATAAGAATTAGAATAAGAAGGAAAGACAGTCGGATCGTCTCAAGAATGCATGGACAAGAACAGGCCAGTATCAAGGCCAGTCACGCAGGACAAGGAGGAGGAGAAGGGGGAGGGAGGAGGTAGGAAGAGGGAAGGGGGGGGGGGGGGGGGGGGGGGGGGGGGCTGACATCACAGACTCCGCCGACAATTCCGACGACTATGGAAGGTCGTGCGTCGTCTCTACTCGTAAGATTATCAAGTTGTAAAACTACGCGCGGAAGCTTTTACGTGAGACGATCCAATAAAACTCCAATAAATGCAGCGAGGTCGGAACGCGGGAAACAGGAGAAACAGAAACAGGGTATATGTGGATAGATTTTTTTTTTTTTTTTTTGGGGGGGGGGGGGGGCGGGGTGGTCTTATTCTTTGTAATGGACAATCAGATAAAAGGGATTAGCTAAGCTTGATGGCTTCATTATCAGGGTACGTTTCTAATTACTCTGCTGAAAAATGGCTTTAGGAAGTCTGCCATTTTTTTTTTTTTTTTTTTTTTTCTTTTTTCAAAGAGAAGTCACATCAACGGGAAGGTCACATTAGCGACCGGTGTTTTGATTGCGTTTTATGCGTGTGTTGATCACCCGCCGCACAATCCGCTAACGCCGAAAGTGGCAATTTCACGCGACAAAAAAATAAAAGTGGCGGGAACCGGGAACGGAAACGTGCGAAATCTACGGACGAGCGACGCCGCTTTTCACCGAGCTCGAGGAAGGAAGGGTGAAGGTGAAGGGGAGGGGAAGGGGGAAGGGGGGAAGGAGGAGGTGAAGGGGAACCATTACCGGGACAGACGCATTTAATGACAGCTGCGCATTGACATCTTGTAATTATTATCATTTATGTCGCATAATCATAGAGGAGGTGGAATGAACAGCCGGCGCGGCGCGTTCCCCCCCTCCGTCGGCGTCTCAGGGTAGCAGCAGCGCTCGAGGGCGTGATGGGGGGAAGGATCTCGAATTTCCCATCGAGGACAACTTTATATCGAGGGCTCCTTGACGGTGATGGAGCGCCGTCTTGGCCTCCGCGCGCCCCGGGAGTCCGTAAGGATATTGATCACCGCGAAAGGGTACGTAGGAGGTGCTCCTTAGTCTGACACACCTCCGTTCAAAATCAATTTAGTGACCTTTTTGTCGTAGGATATTATTATTATTATTATTATTATATTTTAGATGTTCTGGTAATAGAAATACTTCATAGATATTTCGTATCTGAAAATCGGGACGTCTCTCTCTCTCTCTCTCTCTCTCTCTCTCTCTCTCTCTCTCTCTCTCTCTCTCTCTCTCTCACACAGCCGCATCCCCCGGGGTTCCCCTTTGCCCTGCCCGGCCCGGCCCAGCCCGCCCCGGCCCGCCTGCACCATGATATTGCACAGCTCAAGCCCCAACAGACGCTGGCTTAATCATCAGTCTTACTTCCGTCCGGAGAGCGAGCGCACGATTGTCCCTTGGGCCGCGTCCCTTGGGCCCGCCGCCGAGATGTTCAAGGTCGACCATCGATCAGCGGGGCAGCGGGAGGGCACGGCCTTCCTGTTGCCCGGGCGGGACGCCGCGGAGCAGCCTTGTGGGCGGGGGACGCGCCGCGCGCTGGGCGGA
This sequence comes from Penaeus japonicus, assembly GCA_017312705.2. Lineage (NCBI taxonomy): Eukaryota > Metazoa > Arthropoda > Malacostraca > Decapoda > Penaeidae > Penaeus > Penaeus japonicus. Next base: position 64,631 of record BOPN01002653.1, on the reverse strand, counting down.
GGCGCTTCCACGCGTGTGTGTGTGTGGATGCGTATGTTCATAATACGTCTGTTTGTGTATATGTATATATATATATATATATATATATATATATATATATATATATATATATATATATACATATACAAATACACACACACACACACACACACACACACACACACACACACACACACACACACACACACACACACACACACACACACATATATATATATATATATATATATATTGTAAGAGTATACATGCGTAATAATCCATAGGCATATACACATATATATATGACATCCTCTTCCACTTACCAGGAAACGCCTTAATTCACCTTCTTTCCGTTTTATGAGCTCTTTCTGCCTTCCCCTTTTCTTACTTACGAGTCCTGTATATACTAAACCCTGCCTCGTGATTACAGTCATCTCGTTTGTTAATATGCATCGACGAAGCATCTTCTGCAATTTTACGAGGGGGTAAAATGGTAGGTCTTAATCCCGTGAAACGACTTCATGTAGCTAGATTTACAACTTTTAACCAACACCTTAAGTGAATTCATCCCGGGCTCCGTGAACACTGTATTTAGTAAGATTAACTGTCACGCTGGAGAGAGAAAAAAAAAAGAAAAAAAATAGATTTCCGCGTTAGTACAATTCCGGACGCTATCGTCTCGCTCTTTATGGAGTCGTGTTATTATGTTCTCTAAATTTCATTCATTAGTTTGATTTGCAGAGGATCTACGGTCGTTTCCGACGACTCTTAATCGTTTAGTTAGAGATCCCCTCTTGAGATATCGCTATACCCCCCTCCCCCCCACCCCCCCCTCACCCCACACCCCGCGCAACTGCACCGCAAGTAATTTCTGAAGAGGCTGCCGTGAAACGAGCGCTGTCGCCAGCCAGAGGTGTGAAGAGGACCATCAGTAACAGAGCCATTATTCAGTTTCCTCTGATGATTACATGAATTACATAATCCCGGGCAAATTGGGATAACCGTGCACATCGTATTCAGTGGTGTGCGCCGAGGCAGCTAATCACACCATTGCTCGGCTCCACATTGCGGCAAACACGCGCAGACTCGAGCGCAAGAAGTCAAATTAGACCCCTTGGATATGTGTCATTTTATATCATTTCTGGACTTTTTTTGTCGGCGGCAAAAAAAAAAAAAAAAAAAAAAAAAAAAAAGAACGCTTAAGGTTATGTTCGGTTCGCAACGAAGCTATTCGGGTTTGCCGAACACGGAATTATCTGGTTACTTGTGCATGATTTTTTTTTTCTTTTTTCTTCTTCTTTTTCTTTTTTTATCATCACGGACGGTGTATTCATGTCTGTCCGTGGTGGTGGTAGCAACGTCCGCCTCGGCAACTTACGGAGAAAGAATTTGTACAAGATCGATTGCACGATTTTATTGCTTATGTATTTTCCAGACGACCGAAATGTCTTCGTTAAATGCTATTACTATGCAGACTTAATGCGATTCTTACAGGTTGCAGACTTATTTTCCAGTGTTTAATTCTTGAGCGGAGTCGGACCCTGTGTTTTGCATAAAATGAACCTCGTCAAACTGTTCTCTCTTGGGTAACATTTTGTAAAGTTGTTCATTGCTCATGTTTACACTGGCATGTGCCTTTATGTGCGTGTTGCTTTGAATGTCTGTGTGTGTTTGTATTTAGATGTATAAAACTGTCTGTCTTTTTGTCTCTCTTTCTCTCTTTCTCTTTCTCTTTCTCTCTCTCTCTTTCGCTCTCTCTCTCTCTCTATCTATCTATCTATCTATCTCTCTCTCTCTCTCTCTCTCTCTCTCTCTCTCTCTCTCTCTCTCTCTCTCTCTCTCTCTCTCTCTCTCTCTCTCTCTCTCTCTCTCTCTCTCTCTCTCTCTCTCTCTCACCCTATCTACCTGTTTATTTCTTCTCTTTCTCTCAATATCTAGAGCACTAGATATTGCTATCAGTATTTATAGATCCATTCTGCAATACTGTATTTGTGTGTGTGCGTGTGCGTGCGTGCGGGTGCGTGCAATTACACAAACGTTAGCCTCACATTTACATCACCCCGTCAACCGTCCCAAACCGATTGAGATTTTTAGAAATTTGACGTCGCCACATCCCCATAGAGAGATGAAAGGGGGAGGGACACCTCGTCAATTATAGTGACCATGCCGGGGGAAGGGGGGAAGGGGGGGATATGTGACATCTGGCGACCACTACCATGAGTGTGGTTGTCGGGGTTGTTCAGAACGGACCGCACTGATATTAAAACTGTTGTAGTGGTCTGACATATTAACTGTCTGGGGAGAGGAGAGCCTGTATGATCGTTTCAAGGGGAAAGTTATCTTAATTGAGGGATGGAGAAACGTCCGCGTGGAAGGAGAGTTATCGGCCCGTAATCCAGTTAGGAAAAAAAAAGGAATTTAATTAATCGTAAGGTCGAATGAACGCGTGTATATTTTCCTCTTAGGGGGAAAACACGTGGGCACATACGCACGTTCTACAGTACCCCCCTCCCCCCCCCCCCCGTGTGTGTCATGGTATTTTGCGAGTGGGGGTGGGGGTAGGGGTGGGGGAGGTGTGTGTGTGTGGGAGAGGGGGTAGGGGGTAGGGGGGGTAGTTGGCATAGCACAAGCCGAGCTGTGGTTCGAGCGAAACCACAATTTCCCTTCCCATGTTGGCGTGGGCGGAGATGGGCGTGGGGAGGTAGAAATGCATCCCGGATCACCTACATTGTTATGGGGAGACAGATTTGTAAGTAGGAGTACTGGTCAACACAAGGGAGGAGGAGGGGGAGGAGAAGGGGGGGGGAGGGGGAGGGGAGGGGAGAGGGGGCGATGGAACCCGAACTCATACGCTCGTCTCTTGGTTCGATTATTGGTTCGTTTCTTCTGGTTCGTTGCTACTGGTTTGACTCCTGGTTCGATTATTGGTCCTTTTCTTCTGGTTCGTTTCTCATTGTTTGACTACTGGTTCGATTATTGGTTCGTTTCTTCTGGTTCGTTGCTACTGGTTCGATTCTCATTATTTGACTCCTGGTTCGACTTCGCTCCTCTTTATTCTCCAATTTTGTACTCCACTTGATAGTGATTCCATCTTCAATGGATCGTTAAAAAAAAACTAGAGAGTTTGGTTAAAGTGAGATAACTATCTATAGCCCGTTGTAGTCTCCAGATTTTGAAGGTTGTGCTGAACGAAAAGTTTGACGTACAGATCATTTTAAAAGCGTATATCTTTATCGAATTCCCACTAAACCAACTTTTGAAATGATTTTCGAATATATGATTTCAAATAGATAATGACAAAAAACTTACAAAGTAAAATTGTGAAACCACATATTTTTGAAGAAGAAAAAATTTAGTAGGTTTAATTTTTTTTTAAGTGTAAGTTTTTTTTTCTTCTTCCCTCATAGATGATGAAATTTATACTCAGTGGAGGATTTGTTAAATTTTCGAACGACAATCTAAGGATTACGTCACTTCGCTAGTGAGGCCTCGTAGTGTATTACAACAATACTTACTTTGACCAATAGCTATATTTTCGGAGCAGAAAAAAAATATATATATATATATATTGAGTGGTAGAATGTGCGACCATGATCATAGTAATGATGGAAAGGAATAATATTTATTATAGCAAGTGGTCATAATAACGGTTGTGATAACACTAATACTGTCAGTGATAATGGTGATAATAGTGGAAATATAATTATGATATAATGATACTGATTATAATATAGTGGTGATAATGATAATGATTATAATATAGCGATGATAATGATTATGATATAGCGGTGATAATGATTATGATATAGCGATGATAATGATAATGATTATTATGATAGCAATGATAATAATGATAATCATACCGATAAAACCATATAATAAAGAAGGTTAAGAAACATAACTGACACTTTATATATATAAAAAAAATCTAAACCAGCAATCAATGTCTCGACCAGTACTAGAGGGGAGGAGAAGGGGGGGAGGCGAGAGGAGAAGGAGAAGGGGGAGGGGGGAGGCGAGAGGAGAAGGAGGAGGGGAGGGAGGCGAGAGGAGAAGGGGTAGGGGGTGGGAGGGGTGGAGGGGAAGGTAGCAGTGAACAGGACACATAACAAACACAGGAAAGATGACAATAATTTGGAGTGTCTATTTTGGTAAGCCGCGTTAAGGGTGGTGACATTACTGTAAATCAGGGAATGATTTTGACTGACTGGCTGTTACACTCGCTCAAGTGCTCGCTCGCCCCTGAATGACAGTCGTTGTGCCCAATCTTTATTAAAGATAATCTTAGCTCCGGCGTGCATAAAGCGACGTGTCACGGCGCTGCGAGTGGGATGTATGTCAGCTACGGGTGATGGCAGCCAGTGAAAACCTGTAAATGTGAATGTTTTACGCCGAAAATCAAGTAATGACCGAGCATTACGTCGCCTCGATCGCTGGCTGTTCTTCCCAGACCGCCGGAAGACCTACAGTTGCCAGATTATCCTGGAAACACGTTGGTTGGATTTATGTTCCAGACCCTAATATCTATTTATAGTTGGGATTCTTGGCCGATCGTGTCTTGTGGGTATTTCTGTTGGTGTGAGATCGGGTGGTACTATAATGCTGTATCGGTTGGCTTGTTAGATATAATGTAGGAATGCCTTTAAGAAATGAAATATTGGGCGAAATAGTTTGATCCGGGGACCACTCGACCGGATGTTTATTGAGCTTGCAAGTGCAGGATCAACACTGGTGATCAGCGGCGTGATGGCCGCGACAAACACTCCGGCACCCCGATAATGCAATCGGCCTTTGCAACAGCTTGTTGTTCTCTTCTCAGTGCCTTCAGGTCCCTCCAGCTTCACCCTGTCTTGCATGCCGTCACAGCGGAGGGCGTGGTCGGTGGTCCTCGAGGCGGCACGGAAACCTCTGCGAGCGCTCTAGACGGGCGCTCAAATATTTAAAGTGAGGTAGACAGCGCTCTCCCCTTGACGAATCTGCGCTGAAGGTGTGATGTGAAAATGCCTCTTTTAGGAGAATTGCTAAACGTTTTTTTAAATTTAAATCTATTTCTATATATTTGTTTTTCTTCCTTTTTTTGTCTGGGGAGGGGGGACTATGCTATTCTCGCTCCAGTTATCCTCCGCGCTTTAATCAACGAATATATTTACAAGAAGAAACACCCATTTCGTCCATCAGAGCTACAAGAATCCTAATGAGGATACCACCCGTGCGTGAGACATCCTTCGGACAATCCTAATCCTGAAGAAGGGATGATTCTGACGTGTTTTCCCTTCTCTGGTGAAATGTTTTCGTCCGTTGTCACACACTTCGCTCTGAACAGGATGACACTGCGTTTGCACAGCTGATGGTGTGTTTGTTGTTGTTGTTGTTTTCCTTCTTACCGGGTGTTATCCAATGGTGAATCCGAGATTATATTTATATGTATTTTTTTTATTTTTTTATTAAGAATTGTTATTCGAATATTTAGTTTTGTTTTAGGGTGGCACGAATGTAGGACACGAAGAGCAATGGATTTGATTCGGTTCTGAACAGGGATGTTGAAAAAGAGATCGATCCTTCGGGGATGTAAGGATAGGATAGTCTCCCCCGGCGCCGAGGCAAGGATAAGGAGGGATGAGGGGAGGGACGAAGGCGGCAGGATAGGACGGCCAGCGAAGGAGGCGGGGAGGAGGGGGAGGGGGAGAAGGGGAAGGATAGGGGGCGGCGCCTGGGATGGCCACCACGGTAGTTGCGGCTGGTTGGTGGTTTCTGTGTTGGCGCCGCTGTTACACCCTGACCACATATCAGTTACCGGTGGTTGCAGGTGTAACGAGGGGACTACACCCCCGCCACCGCCGCTGCCACCACCACCTGCGGGTTACACCTGTACACCAAAGGTTATCCTGCCGTGCCACCGCATGATCTTTCTACCGCGCGTGTCCCCTGTCCCGAACATCTACCACGCTCGCCACCCGAGATTAAAAAAAAAAAAAAAAAAAGAGTGGAAAAATGTCATGCGGATGGTGTTAACCGCAGTGTCATGCTTAGTTATCCCTGTCATGCACAGAATATCCGCAGTGACATTCGGTAGGCCTCCGTGACTGGTTAATTCTGCGGCGTTTTCTTTCTGCATTTAGACTTGACTGACTTTTTCATTCGTCTTTTTTGGATGATGTGTGGTACGTAAACCAGGTGTTTGCTGTAGTGCGGTGGCTGCGGCTTTTCCAGTGGTCGGGGACGTGACACGTAGCGGTCAAAGGACCTCTATAAGTATCTTCTGAGCTTGATATTGTTAGTGGTTGTACGTGATGGCAAATACACACACGCACACGCGCGCACACATACACACAGACATGCATATATATATATATATATATATACACTCACTCACTCACTTATTCACTCACTCATTACTCACTTATTCACACACTAACACACGCACTCCTTCACTCACTATCTATCTATCTATCTATCTATCTATCTATACATCTATCCCTCGTGCATGCATACAAACACAATCCTTTTCACCCACACATACACACACACACACACACAATCCCCCCTCCACACACAAACACACCTCATAGGAAACGAAACGAAAAAAAAAAAAAAAAAAAAAAACACCACCACCAAATTCATCATTATTGAAATCTCAATCGCAAAGCTTTATCGGGCCGTTGTGTTCACTCCCGGAAGAATAGTTATTAGCGCTAAGCTTTGCCTTCTCGAGCGCCAGATATTGATGGTGGAAGCAGCGTTTGACCGCAGTAAGAAAAGACGTCACGCCCTTAACTCCTTGTCAGGTTTTGCGTCCGTAGCGCTGGAGGTGTAATTCCCGTGGGCGTTTGACCGCGCACGCACGCGTAGACGGAAAAATGGCTCGGTTGTATCTTGTTTTGGGTTTGGTTGTTGTTGCAGGTTGTGTAGGGGTTTGGTTGTTGTTGTTGTTGTTGTTGTTGTTGTTGTTTATGGGGTGTAGTTTTGTAGAGTGAAGATTTTTTTTTTTTTTTTTTTTTTTTTGGTGGGGTGAGGGAGGGAAAATGGGGGGCGGGGGGGAATTTTTTTGATGTGTTATCTATCATGAAGAGTCACTTGGACTGCCAAAGGTCCTCCTCAAAGGATCGAGGATTCGGTGCTAGGCTAGTCCTCGACGGAAGGAAGGAACTGAAGGCGGGTTAAAAAAAAAAAAAAAAAAAAAAAAAAAAAAAAAAAAAAAAGACATTGAGTGCCGGAGCATACATAACCTTCCCTGCGGCGTCGTGGTGTGGTTTATGTCTGGGACGTGTCGCTCCTCACCTCCCCCCTACCCCCATACCCCCATACCCCCTCTCTCTCCCTCCTCCCCTGCACCGATCTTCGATTTTCGTCGAGACCGGAATATCGATAGATTATTGGTAATTAGGAGGCGGCGAATATCTCTTCCTTCCTTTGTGAGTGTTGTTATTCTCTTGCCCTTTCGTTCTTTCTCTTTCTCTTTCATTTCTTCTTTTCTCTATCTCTTTCTCTTTCTCTCTAGCTATCTTTTTTTCTCCCTTTCTCTTCTTCTTTTCTCTCTCTCTCTTTTTCTTACTCCGTTTCTCATTCTCTCTCTCTCTCTCTCTCTCTCTCTCTCTCTCTCTCTCTCTCTCTCTCTCTCTCTCTCTCTCTCTCTCTCTCTCTCTCTCTCTCTCCTCTCTTCTCACTCACTCACTCTCACTCTCTACGTGTGGATTGGGCAGCGTTTGAGAATAATAAAAAAAAAAAAAAAAAAAAATCAGGACTGGATATTGCTCCCTTAGGATCAATCTATTTGATCTCATATAACTTGCCGGTAATAATCCATTTACTAAATTTTTTTTTTCGATGTAATACCAACACCCCTTCCACCAAAGAGATAAAAAAAATACCCCTCACACTGTTAATTCCGTAATCTTAACCTGTGAGTTATATCGTTGTTCTGTGTACCCGAAGTCCTTAGTAGAAAAAAATATATGACTTGTACTGATGTTGTTTCATATCCATTTGACACCTGCATTATCCGTTTCCTTAGCTTATCCACCTACATCTCTCGGCCGGTCAGTCTGTCCACTCTTTATTTTCCCCTTCTCCCTCCCTCAATCCCGGTCCCCCTCTTCCCCCATTCCTCTTCCCCCTCCCCTCCAAATCCCCTTCCTACTCTACCATTCTTATTCCCCCTCCCCTCCCCCATTCCTATTCCCCTCCCCCATTCCTATTCCCCCTCCCCTCCCCTCCCCTACCCCTCCCCGTCATCCGTCACATCGTTGGCTGAGCGACAGATCTTTCCCATCCACTTTATCCAGCGGCCGTTAGCTCGTTATGTGTGATTTATCCGACTCATCGTGGATAGAAATGCGTTCCGTTCAATCGTTGATATTTTTGGCTGGGATTTTTTTTTTTTTTTTTTTTTTTTTTTTTTTTTTGTCGCTGTCGTTCTGTCTGGTTGTGTGTCTCTGTCTGCCTCTCTCTCTCTCTCTTTTCATTTTTTTCTTTTTTCTTTTTTTTCTTTCTCTCTCGTTCTCTCTTTCCTCACTCTCTTGCTCTCTCTTTCCTCTCTCTCTCTCTCTCTATCTATCTATCTATCTATCTATCTATCCTTCTTTTCCTTGAAATTTGATTTTTATCAATATTTTTAATTCAATTTTGACGTGTGATTCATGTTTTGAGTTTTTATCCGGATAATTTATGAAAACCAATTCAATTGAAATTTATATAACTAAATGTTTGGACTAGACCTTTCTCTGGAAAATGCAATTGCAAGACTTTTTCTCACATTTACCAATCAGTTATCCATTTTTGCCGATGGATTCTCACGGTTCTTAATTCAGCAGAGTCTAAAAATAAGTCTAAAAATAAGTCTTATTGCCACAGACCATTACCACGTGAAGTGTTGTCCGCGCCGAGAGGTTTATGCAGGAAAGGGTGAATGCTCGGTCTCTTCTCTGCCTAAATGCGAGGAAATGTCTGAAATTACGAGCCTTCGCACGCCCATACATTATCGCCCCATCATTTCCTCTCCGTTCTCGGAACCCCATAGTCCGCCCACCCACCCACCCACTCTGCCGCCGGCACCCAGCACCCCTTTTTATAACAGACGGTGTAATGCGGTCTTCACTCTAAGCTGGTGATGTGTTTTCTCTCTCTCTGTTGCCCTATAAACGCCCTGGCCGCTCTGCACTTTGGGGTTTAGCGCTGCCCTATCGCGCCCTTATTTCCTCTATGACAAATATAGACATTGTGGTCAGGGTTTTGTACTGCGGTGAACCAATGATCTGCCAACCTTTTGCGGGGGGGTGGGCGGGGTGGGCGAAGGGAGGGTGGGAGGGGATGGAGGGGTGGGAAGGGGTGTCAGAGGATATCTTCGTTATTCACTTATTACGGTGAATCATAGATGGCTATTGACAGGAGCACTTATTCATTTCTGGTGGCCTTAAGATCCGCGGATGATATTTATGGTTTGGCGTCCGCGGATTGGTGTTTTTTTTACTGGCACTGCGGTGAGAATAATAGCCGACCTTTTTTCTTCTTCTTTTTCTTTTTTTTCTTTCTTTTGACGCGCCGTGCCTTCTTCCACCGTTTTCCCCCTGTTGTTTGTTTGCTGGATGTCCTGAATGCAGTGATTTGTCGTTCTTTTGCAACATTCCGCTTGAAAGACTCGCGGCTGCCCGGTGGCTTTGTAGCAGACCGCAGGGAGGTGTTCCGACGCCCCGCCCCCGCCCACGATGCCGCAACCCGGCCTACTGCCACGAGACCATGAATACGAACACCGCAAAACGAGGGCGATGCTGTGAATGGATGCTCGTTTTCGGGTATAGTAACGTCAGGAGAGGGAACGTGGAGGCTCTCTCTCTTTAATTTATTTTCTTTAATTTAATTCATTTTTAATTTATTTCTTTTATTTAGCTCGTGCGCAGGCTCGTTATTTACCGAGTTCGATGTTTTGAGTGGATTTTTTTTTCTATTTGTTTCTTTCGGGTAAATAACGAAGCATCGGACCGATCGTAACATCACGGAATCACCACAGAACGAATCCGATGTTTAGTCGACGCTCGTTAACGAGTACAAGACACACAAAACTAACCGTGCTCGTATCCCACCGCAGCAAAACCCCACCACGAAACGACATGTGAGGACAAACGAGGCCGTACAGATCTAGACCACCATCGCGGCGACGACAAAAAACGCAAACGAGCTAAATAATACCATCAAAACGAGACGGAAATCAGTCAGCCTACAAGAGGGCGGCGGACGAGACCTAGCAAGGGGGGGGGGGGGGGGGGGGGGGGGGGGGGGGGGGGGGGGAAGTGTGCTTTGATCATATGTATCTGGCGGTGATATGCTAAGAAATCACGCCTATCATAGCGTGAATTATGGTGAGAACTCGAGGTGGGACCCTCTTTATGGAGCGGCGAGCGTCAAGAGCTTTCGGTTTCGGTCGAGATGGTAGTGAAGGGGGGGGGGGGAGTTTTTCTTGTTGTCATTAAAGGTGAGATTAATTGGAGAGTTAGGAGAGGTGGAAAGAGAGAGAGGGATATGGAGAGGGATATGGAGAGGGAGAGGGATATGGAGAGGGTTAGGGATATGGAGAGGGTTAGGGATATGGAGAGAGAGAGAGAGAGAGAGAGAGAGAGAGAATAAGAAATAAACTACAAACTCCACAAGCTAATGCTTCACCAAGTACGGATTCTTAGATGCGATTTTATGCATAACAGAGACACTAACGAGGCATGCCAGACAAAAAATAAAAAATAAATAGGCACATACATTAACCAAGCATGGGAAAAAAAAACGAAACAAAAACGAAACAATAGCGTGATAGCGAGCCATAACTGCCCCCCCCCCCCAAAACGACAATCGCTTCCATGGAAACGGAGATTGAGCGCAATTAAAAGTCGTTACGCTCACGTCGTGTTCCTTAGCCTCTTCATTTAGCATGTGATTAATTCCAAAATTAGGATTAGCATATGGCGTTTCACAGGATGTCGTGTCTTACTGTGGGCGGGAGTACGGGCGTCATGCGGGTCTCGTGCTGCGCTCCGTTGGCAAGGAGGTGGCGAAGGAAAAATAGGCTTTGGGGGGAAAAATAGGCTGGAGGTTCTGTGTCCTTTGTCCACTTATTTTCCCTACGGACACTTATTTGCCTAATTACACTTTTATTGCACTTGGATACTTACTTGGTCGCTCGCCTGATGGGGGTGCTTCCCGTTTAGTTTTATTTGGGTGTTTGTTTTCTTTGACTTCGTCTGTTCTCTTCCTCTTCCTCTCTTCTGGATTCTTGGTTTTATTTTCTCTTTCTCTCTTCTGGTTTCTTGGTTCTCTTTTCTCTCTCTCTCTCTCTTTCTCTCTCTCTCTCTCTCTCTCTCTCTCTATCTATCTATCTATCTATCTCTCTCTCTTTCTCTCTCTCCACTTTCACCTTTAGTGTTCTTATCCTCTGACAAGACGGTTCCTGTCTAATCATCCTCCACGGAGCTCCAGCAATGCCGATAATCCTATAATTTGTCTAAGATATAATTAATGCCCCCCCACCCCCCCCCACATATATATATATATATATATATATATATCCCTCTTTCATTCTTTTCCCTTCCATCTCTCCCTCCCTCCCCTCTCCTTCTCCCTCTCTCTCCTTCCCTAACCTTCATCCCTCCTTCCCTTTCCTCCTTTTCTTCCCTTCCTCCCTCCTCCTACCTTCCCTAGCCTACCTCCTTCCCCCTCTTCTCTTTCCTTATTTCCATCCCTCCTTCCCTCTTTCCAACCCTCCTTCCCTTCCCTCTCCTTCCCTTCCCTCTTTTCATCCTTCCTTCCCTTTCCTTTTCTTCCCTTCCCTCTCTTTCTCTTCCCTCTCTCCATCCCCCCTTCCCCCTTTTTTCATCCCTCTCCTCTCCTTCCCTCTCTCCATCCCTCCTTCCCTCTTTCCAACCCTCCTTCCCTCTCCTTCCCTTCCCTCTCCTCCCTTCCGTCTTTCCATCCCTCTCCTCTCCTTCCCTCCTTCTCTTCCCTCTTTCCAACCCTCCTTCCCTCCTTCCATCCCTCTCCATCCCTCTTTCCAACTCTCCTTCCCCCCTTCCCTCCCTTTCCCCCTCCTTCCCACCGCCCCCGCTGTCGATAGATATCGGATCCACGATATATATCTCTATATACATTTTTTAACGAGCGTTTTCTTACTCTTTATTATTAGCGTTTTCCCTTCGCCGAACACTTTGAGGTCGGGATGGGAAGCTGACGGCTGTGTATAATTACGAGAGAGTTGGAGCAGGTGAAGGCAGATGGCGAGCTGGTGTGGCAGGTGACAGAGGAGGGGTGTGGGACGGGTGGGGAGGGGGAGGTGGTAGGGGGTGGGGTGGATGGGAGGTAGAGGGTGGGGGAGGTAGGGGGAGGTAGGGGTGGGAGGGAGGAGGGGGAGAGGGAAGGGGTGGTAGGGGTGGGAGAGGTAGGGGAGAGGTGGTAGGGGTGGGGAGAAGGAAGGGGAAAGAGGGAAGGGAAGGAGAAGGGGGTTGGGAGAGAGGGGAGAAGGAGAGGAATGGGAAGAGGGAGCGAAGGAGAGAAGGGAAGAGAGGGAAGGCAGAATAGTAGGGGTGAGGGGAGGGGGACGGTAGAGGCTAAAAGGGGGCTAGGTGGGGGGGGGAGAGTAAGCGCTTAGCAATAATGATAGAGGAAAGACAGGGAAGAAGTTGTAATATAAATATTATAAATCTTATCAAAGAATTCGAAATGACAAAATTTTGCATTTCCTTTATTTAGTATCAATATTAGTCTACATATATTTTGGGATAAAAATTTTTTGTTTTTCTTACAAATAGTTTGTTCCTGCTTCTGCAACCGGTATGAATGCAAAGAAGAGAGTGCAAATGCATTAGTACTCATGATCAATTATTATAACCAATATTATTGTTATTATTGTTATTATTATTATTGTTGTTGTTGTTGTTGTTATTGCTGTTTTAATTACTATTTCTAGTATTATCATTATTATCGTTACCATTATTGTTGTTATTATTTTTATTAGTGTTATTGTTTTTTAATTATCATTTCTAGTATTATCATTATTGTTTTTATTATTTTTCTTAATATTATTGTTATTATTATCATCATCAACATCAAGATAAGAAGGAGAATAACAGGAAGAATCATTATTATCACGATTTTTGACAATATTGTTATCATAATTTACATATTTTCTATCGCTATGTCTTGTACCAATAGTATTTTTGTTCCTCTTACTTTTGCTATTGCTGTTGTTGTATTTCTATATATTACGTATTTTTTTATATCATGGTAGTTTAATTTTGTTGCTATAATATTCACTTCATACTTTTATTATCAATACACGAGTAATAATGATATTAGATAATAATCTTACAATGATAAACCACGCTGCATCCATATTCATCACACTTCTCAGACAATCTTGAAATAACACACCATATCATACTCATACAAATTTATCATTCATTTTACATCATACTCCTCATTCAGTAAGCATATCGCATTAACATTCATCAATTCTACATTACCATACACAAGCAATCAAGCAAAACAACAATACACCGCATCGCCTTCATATCCATGCATTACATCACCCTATTCATCACAACAATGGTGATGACGCAAGTGTGTGTGGTGATAGGCCTAAGAGAAGAGGTCTCGAGAGCAACACATGTTCGTTTCTTTACACTTCCTGGACTAAGTACATGTTCCCGGTCGATAATTGTGGGTTGTTTTACCCCTTTAAGTTTGCGCTGACGATCTTGTTTATACCTTTATGCCGAGGATGGTAACGAGGTCTGACGTATTGGGGGATGGGGGTGGGGTTGGGGTTGGGGGTGGGGGAAGGTAGGTAGGAGGAGGGGTGGGGGTGAGGGTGGAAAGGTAGGGGAGGAGAGGGGAGGGGGGGAAAGGGGGAAGGTTGGAGGAGAGGGGGAAAGGGGGAGAGGGAGGTGGAAAGGAGGAGATGGGTGAGGGGGGAAAGGGGAGAAGGGGAGAGGGGGAAGTGGAAAGGAGGAGGGAAAGGAGGAGGGGTGATGGTTGGAGAAGGAAGGAGGAGGGGATGAAGGTGGAAGGAGGAATAAGAGGAAGGAGCGATAGAGGGAAGTGGAAGTAGGAGGGAAAATAAGAAAGAAGGGGGAGGGATAAAAGTAGAAGAAAGAAAGATGAAGAAGAGGAAGGGAGGAAGAGAGGAAGGGAGGAAGGGGGAGGTACGAAAAAAAAAAAAAAAATAGCCAAGGGACTTATGGATAAACTTCCGGTAAGGCTCTGTTGTTTTCGTTCTTATAATTTCTTAAGGATTGGTTGCTTTATTCTACTGCCTTTTTTTAATCCCGTTTTCTCTCCGTTTTCTTCCCAACAGGTGAGTGGTTCCTGCGAGTGGGTTTCATTGGTTCCCTCAACGAGATGCTTTGTAAAATCGTAAGTGTTTTTTTTTTAATCTTTTACTTTTTTTCTCATCTTTTAAAAGCTGCAGAAAGATTGTGAGTGAAAGTTACTCACGTTGAAGGGGCTTGCTTGCTTACTCACGTCGGTTTATTTGCGAGATGTTATAGTTTATAAGCAAGATGAGGCGTGTCTACGGTTGGAAACACGGGGCTGATATGAGAGGGAGAAGAGGAGAGGAGAGAAGAGAAGAGAAGAGAAGAGAGGAGAAGAGAAGAGAAGAGGAGAAGAGAGGAGAGGAGAAGAAAGAGAGAGAGAGAGAGAGAGAGAGAGAGAGAGAGAGAGAGAGAGAGAGAAAGAGAGAAAACAGAAGAGAAGAGAAGAGAAGAGAGGAGAGGAGAAGAGAAGAGAGTGAGAAGAAAGAGAAAAGAAAGAGAAATAAAAGAGACAACGACAGAGCGAAAAATAGAGAGAGCGATAGATAGAAAGAACGATAGATAGATAGAGAGGGTTGAGAGAGCGAGCGAGAGAGAGAGGGTTGAGAGAGAGAGAGAGAGAGAGAGAGAGCGAGAGCGTGTTGCATAGGCTGTGGTCAGGCAGAGAGCGTGCACGCGGCCCGAGTCGGAGACGGCCGCTGGGTGTGGTGCTCTGTCGGGGGACGGACGGACGACGGCGCTCAGAATTTCGTGGCGTTTGATGAGGGACAAAAGTCTTTTTTATGATAGATATAAACCGAGCTGGATTGCAGTCTTCGTCGACGTTTAAACTTGTCTAGCAATTATATCTGTTCTCTTTCTTTTTTTTCCTTCTTCTTAGCAATCACGAGCTTCGTGTCTCTCTCTCTCTCTCTCTCTCTCTCTCTCTCTCTCTCTCTCTCTCTCTCTCTCTCTCTCTCTCTCTCTCTCTCAGGAAGCTAAAAATATGTTCAGACAATCAAGGAAGTCACTCTTAAAAGTGCTTGCGACTTGGCCTTCCTTATAATGTTTCTCCTTCCTTCCCACCTGCCTGCCTGCCTGCCAGCCTGCCTTCCTGCCTTCCTTACCTCAGCCTGCCAGCCTGCCAGCTAGCCAGCCTGCCTGTATGCTGATTACCACAGCCACGCCTTCCTCGGCACACGTTTACAAGGTGAAACAAACAAACATGGCCACTGCGTGTGTTTATAGTGGCGGGGTTCCGGCAAGGCGCACAACCCTACAATTTAGCCGGCGACTATTGGTGTAATGTAGCAATTAGTGATAATATGGTGGCGTACTGGGCGGGCTAACTGCTTACTGGTAATTGGTCGCCAATGCCACAAGTCTGCTACTTTAGGGGAATTTTATTTTCGTTTAATTAACGTTTTGTGTGTTCGGGCATAACTTATTTCTGCAGTTGAATTCTTTGGGTCCGATTCCCAGCTCTGAGAGACTGGACTGGCTGGCTGACTGGATGACTGTCTGTCTGTCTGTCTGTTTGTCTGTCTGTCTGGCTACACGTGGCTCGCTGATCTCGGTTGCCACGGCTCCCCGACGTCCCCGTGAGAAGACCACCACCGCGCCGCCGCCGCCGCCACGTCGTAGGGCTGCCGGAGGACCCATCCATCAGGAATTAATCAAACACGTCAGCGAGGCGTTTATTTATATATTTTGTTCTCATTTCACCGTGATTATCGTTATTTGTTAGCGGGGCCGTGATTACACACCATGCCACGGCTTATGCAATACGTCAAATTCGGTCGGGGATGTATATTTACAGCGCGGCATTTACGACTTTTTTTTTTTTTTTTTTTTTATGACTGTCCATTTTCTTTAAAAGCAAAGGAAGACGAGGCGATGCTTCCGCCTCCCTGTGTGCTTTCGGAAATTGAATCGTCCGGGGCGGAAGATGCAGGGACTTGGCATGGCGAAGCCGTCGTCCGTATTTTTTCACGTTATTCTTCGCTGCTAATTGTGCATAATTACGCGGCTTCCGTCCTCCTCTTTGCGCACATGGCCTACGCGCGCGTCGAGCCTCTCGCACTAATCGCTCGTAAGCTTCAAGCTCGCCAAGAAAAACGGACATAATAACGCCAGTTTGCCGACACATCGTTAGTTAGATGACGGCTCTCTCTCCCCTCCCCCCCCCCTCCCCCCCCCCCCCCCCCTCCCCCCCCCTTCCCCCTCCCTCCCTCCCTCCCCCCACACACACATACACACCCCTCACCCCCTCGACAAGGTAGCGGAACGGCAGGGATGTTACGATCGTATCCCCTTCGCCTTCGGGAGGATCATCCCACCGTAGATTCCTGACGAAGGATCTTGTCGGGTTGTGTCGACGCTCCGAGGGATTAGGCGCTTGAGTTCCTTCGCCTCGGAATTCTGTCTCTGTTTGAGCTCAATTTAAGCGCGTTTGTTCTGTGTCGTAATCGCCTTGCTAGGAATGGCTATGGATCTACGTGTTGGGTTGTTTACGGTCTCGCGGCAAAGACTTGAGTTTGTTATTTATGATTGTAGTACACGCGTTTTGGTTTCATTAGGACAGTAGGTAGTGATCTGAGAGAGGGAGATGGAGCAGGAGAGGAAGAGAGAGAAAGAGGGAGAGGATGAGAGAGGGGGAGAGGATGAGAGAGAGAGGGGGAGAGGATGATGAGAGAGGGAGAGGAGGAAAGAGAGGGAGAGGATGAGAGAGAGGGAGAGGAAGAGAAAGAAAGAGAGAAAGGGAGAGAAAGAGAGAGAGAGAGAGAGAAAGAGAAAAAGAGAAAGAGAGAGATTGAGAGAGAGAGAGAGAAACGTCAATACCTATGCATATCACATATAGCGTAGCGTACATATCTCCGGATCGTGTTTCGAAGAGGACGAAAGTGTTGCCCGGGCGTCGGCGACAGCAGCAGCAGCGGCAGCGGCGACGTCGGCGATGGTGGCGGTAGCGGTGGTAGCGGTGGTGAATGGCTGTTGGACCAACAGGTGGGCAGAGTAAGAGGTCGGAAACACAGGGGTGGTGTCTACTGTGTAATGACCGGCGCGCCAGGAGGCCCAGCCGAGTAATGGGCATTATTAGTCTTGTGCCGATCTCCTTCCAAAATACGAAGGCAAGAACGGCGCCCTTGGCAGCCTAGCTTCGAGGAAGCAACAGTTCAGGCCGAATGTTGCCGTAGAAACACAACGCGGCAGAATCAATGTGGACATCCCGGCCGATTCGTCGTCTTCCCGTTTCGTCATTGCACGATCAATAAAAATCCCAATATGTATGTATATATATGTGTGTGTGTATATATATAAATATATATATATGTAGGGATATGTGGCCTACCTCCACGAACAACATAATTAGCGGTGACGCCCCGCGGTGCAGTGCGTGTGTCCCAGCCAGGAGGGGGGCGGGAGGCGAGGGGGAGGATAGGGGGGCGAGGAGGGGGAGGGGGTGATGAAGGGGGGGGGGGGGGGGGGCGTGGCGGACAGGAACTGTGAACGGCTGACAATGACCATCCTGCGCCCGCCGTACACAGGTGTACTTCCACCTGTAATTCATGTGGGATAATTATCATGGCGAGTGAATGAAGAGGAAAATGTAGATTACCTTTCTCCCGTTACAGTCCGACTCAGGTGGGACTGTCTGATTGGAAATTAATTATGGTTCTCGCGATCCGGGGACATCAGCCCGAATCGTAACGTGTCCTTAATGTCCGCGAGAGATTACCAACGCGTGATTATTTGATTATTTATCGGAACCATTTGAGCCGATCGAGCGTGTCCGGTGGGAGGGGTGGGTGGAGGGGAGGGGAGGATGGGTGGGGATTGGGAAGGGGGGTCGGGGTTGGGGGGTTGGGGGGTGGGGGGGTTGGAGAAAGTCCTTTGAGAAAAGAGTCATTTCATTTCAGAATATTGGAGGAATCGTTTCCCGAAGGGGATAGAGTCATTTGAGCAAAGTAGTTAGAGTCATTTCCACAGCTTGAGCACAGTCTAGTCCAGCCCTCCTCTGTCTTTCTCTCTCTCTCTCTTTCTTTCTTTCTCTCTCTCACTCTCTCTCTCTTTCTCTCTCTCTCTCTCTCTCTCTCTCTCCTCTCTCTCTCCTTTTCTGCTTCGTTTAGCTATCCATTTCATCATTTTTTCCCTCCTCCTCTCACAGACACATCTACGTCAGCTTATTTGCTCAATGCGCACGCGCTTCGTTCGTGCGCCCTTGTGTATTTACATGTGTATAACCTCAAATTTATACATGACGTTTGCTCATGTTGTGATCATAACCTTTAATTGTTGCAAAAAAACGGAAGTTGCAGGAGCCCCCTGTCCCTCTCCCCTCTCCCACCTCCCTCATGTTACCTTCCTGCCCCCCTCCCCTCCCCTCCCTAACTCCTCCTCCTCCTCCTCCTATTCCTCTCCCTCCCTCCTCCTCCTCCTCTCCCTCCTCCTCTCCCTCCTCCTCCTCTCCCTCCTCCTCCTTCCTACTCCTCTCCCACCTCCTTCTCCCTCCTCCTTCTCCCTCCTCCTCCTCTCCCCCTGCATTACCTTCCTTCAGGTAATTGTTACTCGGCTGTCAGAAAGAGCAGGAAACTATAAAAGATAATCAAGCTAATTCAGATGCAAAATCGCATTTCGTGAAGAGGCCACTATGCCGGTCCCGAGAGTGATTACTCTATATTTTTACAGACCGGTTTAATACTCCCTCGGTCACCGCCATTGCCTTTACCTCGGTTCGGTTCCGCCTTCGGGTTCGACCCTGGTTCCTCCCTTGAGCTCTCGGTCTTTCCCTTGCTCGCGGAACCAACCTTCGTCGCTTTCATTTTTTTTTTTTTTTTTTTTTTTTGTGTTCTTCATGATCGTTTGTCCTTCTTGTGTGTTTTGTGTGTTGTTGTTTCTTTGTTTATTGTTATTGTTTTTTTTGTTTTGATTTTTCGTTTTTTGTTTTTTATCTTGATTCAATTTTAGGTTCGCGGGTTTTGATTCGACCTAATTTTGCCGAGTGTCTTCTCACTAAGTCCAGTCATCATGGCGTCCCTGTTCTCTCTCCCTTCCGACTTTCTCCTTCTGGACTCACTCCTCATTTCCAAGTCCTTCTTCATCCCCGCAAGTGGCACCGGAAGTGGCCCTTCCTTCTCCCGTTTTCTTCCGACCTTCGTTCTGTCTCACCTTGCAAGCACCTGACTGATTTTTCCTGACTGCTTTTAAAAGATGAGCGTAAGATTCCCTTATTCTTTGAATTCTCTAAGTCCTTTTCACTCATTTTTTTTTTCTTCTTCTTCTCTTAAATAAAGTCGAGAATGAGTCCGGCTATAACGCGTGTCAATCATGCAGTTTTATAACACGTATTGAGCGAGAAACCACGCCAAGCTAACGTGCTTGAGTCATGCACAGACGATCCTCACGCGTTTATTTCATTCTAAAGAAGCGATGTAGACAGACATGCAGACCGACTCGGCGTAATTTATACCATCGTAAATCCACGGTTTAAACACGGAGCTCCGGTGCGATTATGAATTCAGTTTGTGTAAACTAGACATTGGAAAATAAGTCAGAATGAACACGAGATCCGGAGGGAATTTCTCGTGCGTTTAATTTAACTGTTCGTTCGTTACCGGACTCCCTTGGCTACGCTTATCCCTGTGATGGACGATGACGCAAACAGCCAGTGCATGACGACATGAATATTAACGCTAACATGACACATGAACTGACTTCGTATAATTCAAAGGGAGGAGGGATGGGGTAGGGGGGAGGGGGAGGGGAAATGGAGAAGAATTGGGGGAAGGTAGGAGGGGAAGGGGGTGATAGAGGGGGGGAAGGAGGGAGGGAGGAAGGGAGGAAGGAAGAGGTTGGTAGTACAAGGAGGAAGCGAGGGAGGGGAGAGAAGGGAAGGAGGGGAGGGGTGGAAAGACAGAGAGAGAGAGAGAGAGAGAGAGAGAGAGAGAAAGTGAGAGAGAGAGAGAGAGAGAGAGAGACAGAGAAAGAAAGAAAGAAAGAGAAAGTGAGAGAGAGAGAGAAAGAGAAAGAGGAAGAGGAAGGGAGGGTCGAAATTGGCGGTGTCAGGTTATCTCCAGTGACTCTGTATTAACATAAAGCCCGCTGGGATCCCGACGCCATGACAGTTCACCAATTAAACAAAACGGCTAAAATAACTTAAGTGGCCGAGGGGGGACTGAGCCATTGAGCCACTTGCCCCGCGACGGGCGTATTTATCATCCAGTCTAAGCAGCCTAATTGACTCTGATTGTAGCACTTGAACTGGCGATTAGGTAATAATGAGCCTTATGGGGCGGGACAAGTTAAAGACCTGTGCTGGCCCGCTGTCGTGACGGACGGAAAGTGATACTCGGTGAGGGCTAGTATTAAGAAGGGGTTGGGACACGCACATGCTGCTGAGAGGAAGACACATTCGCTCATGTGCACACGGGCGCGCACACACACACACAGACACATACATATTCGCTCATGTACACACGGGCGAAGACACTCGCGAAAGTATAAGTGGTCGATGTCTAGTATCGGTGTGTGTGTGTTTGTGTGTGTGTGTGTGTGTGTGTGTGTGTGTGTGTGAGAGAGAGAGAGAGAGAGAGAGAGAGAGAGAGAGAGAGAGAGAGAGAGAGAGAGAGAGATACTATTTGCAGTCCTATTAACTAACCTTCCGGTACATATCAGTAACAATAATGGGTCATCATCATTATCACTTTTTTTTTAAATTCTCGCCTTCAGAAAGGCTTTTTTAATTAAGAAGCACAAGTAATCTCACTCCTCCTATACAAGGCCCAATACCGTGTAGATAGCATCCGTAGCCGCTATTAAACAGACAGACAGACAGACAGACAGAGGATGAAACACAGTCGCAAGGGAGGTTGTCTTGGCTCGCGTGTGAACAAGCGGTTTGTGTGATCTCCGAGCGGCAGCGACTTCATGATTGCACTTAGCACTCCCGCTTTCACGACCCGCGGCATCACGCTGCTGAAGGGAGGGAAGAGGCCCCGGGGCGTGTCTGCCTCCGAGCGCCGTGCAGTCGGCAGGGATGCGCCGAAGCTGAAATCGCTTCCGTGGCGACGTTTCCTCGATGAGAAAAGAGTCTTTGATTGTGTTTGTCTTTTCTCTCTCTCTCTCTCTCTATCTATCTCTCTCTCTCTCTCTCTCTCTCTCTCTCTCTCTCTCTCTCTCTCTCTCTCTCTCTCTCTCTCTTTCTCTCTATCTATCTATTTATCTCTCTCTCTCTCTCTCTCTCTCTCTCTCTCTCTCTCTCTCTCTCTCTCTCTCTCTCTCTCTCTCTCTCTCTCTCTCTCTCTCTCTCTCTCTCTCTCTCTCTCTCTCTCTCTCTCTCTCTCTCTCTCTCCGAAAGGTTCTTTTCCTTTTTAACTTCTCTCCGACACGCTTAGCGCGAGCGAGAGAGTTAGTTTACGAGTTGCACGAAGCAACGCCGGAGCAAGGCTGTGCTAGTGCAGCATGTAGCACAGCGCTAGCCGCGGCTGTGCGGGCCGGCGGCGGCAGACGGCAGCGGCGACGGCAAGGCGGCAGCGGCAAGGCGGCAGCGGCAAGGCGAGGCGAGGCGAGGCGAGGCGAGGCGACCGTCAGATGATGCGAGTCGGTGCGTGCGTGACAGGCAGGCTGGCCCGCGCGCTCCCTGGCCGGCGCCCCTCGTCCCTGGGTGTCGTTCTTCATAATCCTTCGCTGCGTCTGCAATCAAAAGGAGCGATTTTTACCGATCATAGGGATTACTTGCGATGCCATTTACTTGGTCAACCTGGATGGGTTAATAGCGGCGTTCGAGATAACGGGGTTACGCTGTATTCCCATACTGAACAGAATCGACAAATTATTACACGTACGTGACTAAATCCAGGGGTTCGGTGTCATACAATACCGCCATGGGATTGGCCTTAAGGTCGAAACGTTCATGGTACTATGAATGGGAACTCGCCCCTTCCGACGCGGCGGCTCTTGTGACCTTCTTCCGCGGGACGATGAAATGAAGTCCCAAAGCGGTCGCGAGAAATAGTATTGTGTTGCACTTTCGTCGGCGAATCCGAATGCATGTGCGCTGCCTGCCCGTGCTGGCGTGGCGGCCGAGGCTCTCTCGCTCTCTCTCTCTCTCTCTCTCTCTCTCTCTCTCTCTCTCTCTCTCTCTCTCTCTCTCTCTCTCTCTCTCTCTCTTTCTATCTCTCTCTCTCTCTCTCTCTCTTTCTATCTATCTATCTATCTCTCTTTCTATCTATCTCTCTTTCTATCTCTCTCTCTCTCTCTCTCTCTCTCTCTCTCTCTCTCTCTCTCTCTCTCTCTCTCTCTCTCTCTCTCTCTCTCTCTCTTTCTTTCTTTCTCTCTCACCCCCCCACCCCCCCGATCGAAATGATTTCGTGTGATCGATTACATGTCATTAGAGCATTATAGGTCTTGATTACAGATTCAAAGGGATGGGGGAAGTAGAGAGACAACTGTTGTCAATGAGGATGTCACTAAGGACGCGGGTGGTGGCAGGGAAGACAACGATCGAGGAGGAAGTGGGCATTGAGGGGGGGGGGGGGGGTAACGAGCGTCCTGGTTGGTGGTAGAGATCTGACCCTGGTGGAGGTAAGCGAGGTAGAACACGAGGCACTTGTTGTGGCACTGTAGGGTGGGCACGCGGAGGGAAGGAGGGAAAGAGGGAGGGAGAGAGAGAAGGAGGGGGGTGGGAGGGAGGGAGGGAAGGAGGGAAGGAGGGAGGGAGGGGAGGGAGGAGGAAGGGAGGGAAGGAGGGAAGCAGGGAGGGAGAGAAGGAGGGACGGGAGGAAGGAGGGAGGGGAGGAAGGAGGGAGAGGGAAGGAGGGGTAGGGGAGTATAGACCGTGCAACGTCCTACGTCCCAGAGGCATGACGTTCAGTGGGGATGATTGGGGAGGTGGAAGAGAAGGACAAAAAGAAGCATGGGCCTGTAAACGATCCTTCCTTCCAATTGCTATTATCATTAACCAATTACAGGCCGCCATATGTTCTCGGGAGTTCATAATTACGAGGAGGGGAGGGAGGGGGAGGGGGGGGGGGGTTCTAGGGGCAAAACGAAGGATATTTCGTTGTTTTTTACAACTTGATAGACTCAATTTATCGTTAATAGGTTGGATTAGGCTTTCGCTCTTTCTAAAGGTACAATAGAAACAGGGGGTCGTTGTGGTTTCTGGAGGTGTAACGTCTTCAAGAAAGGACTGCAGGTTTATGGTAGTCCTTTGTGAAGTCCGCGCGAAGGAGGCTCAGAAGGTGAGGGTGACGACAAGATGTCTGTCGGGATGCGGCTGACGTCAGCTGATCGGTAGCTTCTTCCTCTGATTTTTTGTGTTTGTTGTGGGTGATGTCACAGTTGCTTCTGCTGTGATTTTTTTTCTTTTCTTATTAACTGATTTATTATTATCATCATTACCATCATCATCATCATTATCCTCATTGTCATCACATCATCATCATCATCATCATCTTCATTATCCTCATCATCATCATTATCATTATCCTCATTACCATCATCATCATCATCAAAGGATTTTTTTTTTTACCTTTTTGAGAGACAAAAAAAAATGCTTAACTTTTTAAGAAACAATATGGCTCCCGAATCATTTCCAGAAAGCAAAAAGCAAAAAAAAAAAATAATAATAATAAATAAATAAATAAATAGATAAAAGATAATAATAAATAAATAAAAATATGGGCCTGAGAATGTACTTCCTCCGGCCGGACACTTTGCTCCCACTCTGCTTGCCTGCTTGCCTGCTTGCCTGCTTGCCTGACTGCCTGCTGGCTCATAGGCCTACCCGCTAGCGTGATGTTAATGACTTATTTGAGCAGCAAGACCCGTCTTGACTGGGACTGATTTATGCTTCCTCTTAGGGCTATTTACCGCGCTGACTTATTAGGCCTACTGGTCTGAGGACCAACTCTTCCTCTGTTTATTATAGGTCTCGATTTTTAAGTGAAATATTGATTGTGTGATTAAGTGCTCTGTGGGAGATAAGGGGGGGGGGGGATTCTGCTGCTGTCTCTTCCAGAAAGAATGGGAATATTGGAAAATAAATAGGATGGGATATTGTTAGATTATCAGAGGGAAATAGAAATGAATAGGTGAATTAGGTGGATGAATAGATGTTGCAATATTGCAGGAGTTTCATTCCTGGTTTTAGTATGGTACGTCACCTCATTTTGTTGTTGTAATAAATAGAAATTGGAAAAAAATTGAAATGACATTTGTAATCAAATAAACATATATCACCATCTCAATAAAGCTACTCATAAGATTATCACTTAAAACCTATTTACTTATTTATTTCCATCTTCAGTTTAAAAAGAGAGAGAGAGAGAATGAGAGACAGAGAGAAAGAGAGAGAGAAACAGACAGAGACAGAGAGAGAAGAGAGAGAGAGAGAGAGAGAGAAAGAGAGAGAGAGAAAGAAAGAGAGAAAGAGTCAGAGAGAGAGAGAGAGAAAGAAGCAACGATCTTTATGATAAACAGAAAACGGCCACAGAAAGCGCGGGCAGGACCGACCATCAGTTAGGGTTCTGGAGACAACATGTATATTCACGGTGACAGTTGACAGTTTGAGGAAGGTATGTGTTGTTTGCCCCCCGCAATTTGCATAATTCTCTAGTTAATTCACACAATATATCACGTCTAAACACTGCGTCTGTCGGGTAGTCTCCATAATAAACTATGAGGCTAAAGACTCTTTACTTGACCGACCGTGATCTGTTTAAGCCGTGCGCTTCTGTCGACTCATTTTTTTTTCTTCTTTGGCGCCATTTTTAAGGTACTCGGTTCCCTTTTTGGGAATTTAAAAGTTGGACAGGTGTAGCTGTGTTTTTTTTTTTTAATCTTGTGCATGAAGGCTGGGTTATTATATAGGTTTTTATTAATTTAATTAGATATTTCTGCTGTATAGGAATAAACCTTTTCAGTCAGTGCAGCTGTACACATACACATACAAGCGCACTTAAAGAAATGGAAACGCTCACGACCTCGCTCAAGAATACACACAAATACACGCACACACCTATACAAACAAACATACACGATCGCTCAAACGCACACACACACACACACACACACACACACACAGACACACACACACACTCATACACACACACATACACACACACACACACATCACACACACACACACACAGAGGACCACTTATAAGAAGTTTCCCAGATGGAGCCAATAGCTGAAATACGTCTTCCGGTGGCGGCGGCGTGGCGGTTGTGCCCTTATAGCACGGTCGTTTTTTTCGTGCCCAGTAGGAACCAATTGATTTTTTTTTTTTTTCTCGCATTTGTTGTGTCTGGGAATGTGTTCATGACGTCACAATTGCTTCTATTGCGTTTTTTTTGTTTTTCTTTTTTCGTTTTTTTTTTTTTTTTCTTCCTTTTTTTTTGCGTACGTGTCTCTTCATTTAGCGAAGTGACAAAATTCCAGTTTTACGAGAGCGGATAAGACGAATTGCAACCATTACTCTATTACAAAGCGGAACCGGAGGAGGGAGAGGAGTGGAGGGAGAAGGAGCTCGCTTAAGATCCTCAACCACCTCAACCGGAAGGAGTCCAGGACACAGGCTAGCTCGTCCATATTATTATATTTTTTTCCTTCATCTTTTTTTTTCTTTCTTCTTCTTGTCTCTCTCTCTCTCTTTTTTTTTTTTTTTTTTTTTGCATCGTGTGAGCTCGTGCTTGTGTGCAATCCCGTTTTTGCGAGGGTCCATGTGGTACGCAAACGTTTAGCGAATTAGTGGGATGTGCGTTTGCTGTGGGAAGTCGCGTTTTTCCCCCCCTCCTTCTTCTTCTTCCTTCTTCTTCTTCTTCTTCCTCCGCTTCGTCTGAAGTACTTATCCCTCCGCTGTTGTAACGGGGAGGTTTTTCACCCCGGAGCTTGAAGAGGAGGAGGAGGAGGAGGAGGAGGAAGAGGAGGAGGAGGAGGAGGGAAGTGTTATGTGCTTGGGGTTTTGTCCTGCTTGTTTGCACGCGTGCTTGCACCTTGCCATTCGCGCCATGCCATGCGCTCGATGGAATGGACGTCGCAGCGAGCCAGAGCGAGAGGGTGGGGGGGGGAGGGAGGGGAGGGGAAGGGGCGCTCACGTCGGGAAGGAGAGAGCGTGGGAGAGGGATGTCACGTGAAGTCAGAGGATTGGAAGGAAGGTCCTACCGGGGGGGTGTGGGGGGGGGGAGAGGACGAGGTGAGGTGCTGAAGTCACGAGAGGAGAAAGAGATGGAAGAGAAAGAGGAAGAGGAGGAGGAGGAGGAGGAGGAGGAGCAAGGGGTGAGGACGTCAGACCTCGCCAGATTACCTGTCACTCTACCAACATTACTGCCCGACGCCTCGGCTCAAATTGCTCGCTGCTCTGCTAATTTGCAATTCGAGCTCGAGCGAGAGGGGCGAACTGCTTCATTTAGCATGTTTCGAAGGTGTTACGCAATTTCTAAAGGGCGGTAGACATTCTTTCGCGGTGGTTTTTTTATCTCCGCGCCTGTCGCTCTCGCTCGCTCTCTCTCTCTCTCTTTTTTCTCTCTCTCTCTCTCTCTTCTCTCTGTCTCTCTCTCTCTCTCTCTCTCTCTCTCTCTCTCTCTCTCTCTCTCTCTCTCTCTCTCTCTCTCTCTCTCTCTTCTCTCTGTCTCTGTCTCTCTCTCTCTCTCTCTCTCTCTTTCTCTCCCTCTCTCTCTGTCTTCCTCTCTCTCTCCCTCTTTTCTCTCTCCTTTTTTTTTCTCTCTCTCTCTTCCTCTGCCTCTGTCTCTTTCTCTCTCTCTTTCTCTCTCCCTCCCTCCTCTCTCTCTTTCTTTCTCTCTGCCTTTTCCAACCCCTCACCCTCCCTCTCTCCCATCGTCACTCCCTCCCTCCTTTCTTCCTTCCTCCCTTCCTTCCTTCCTTCCTCCCTTCCCTCTTTCCTTCCTTCCTTCCTCCCTTCCTTCCTTCCTTCCTTCCTGGCAAGACTTGGCATCCGCTCGGAAGTGTCCGGAAAATTCCTCCACCTCAGGCTGGTGTTAAGGCGATGTATCTCTTTGTTTTTTTTTTTAACTTAATAACATTTTTTTAATATATTTTTTTTCATTCGTTGCTTCGTGTTCAGAACTGTAAATTCAGGGTACAATATTAAGGAGCTTGTTCTAGCTTTTGGCAAGTATATACACGTCCGCGTTTTTTTATTTATTTTCATCTATTTATCTTTTCTTTTTTTTTTTTTTTTTTGGGGGGGGGCGTACCGTCCCAAAAGTTTTCGCATGATATTTTATGTTAAATGTATAATAGATTTGGAAGCGGCACTCCTTCATAGCTGTGATTTTCTCGTTCTCAAATTGCCCTTTTTTTTATCTGACTTTTGGATTTAGAAAAGAAAAAAATAGTGAAAATAATGTCCGTATTTTCACATCTTTATTATCATTTCCTAGTTCTCTTATTCATCGTTTTGATCTAATTCCCCGCTTTTATTCAAACCCTCTTCCGGTTACCTACTTAACTGCCGTACCCACAATGTTTTCTCAACTCATTATCGACTCTGTAAATATGGTAAATGTTGAATGTTAAATACACTTAGAGCGTTGAAGGGGGGGGGGGGTGAAGAGGAGGATGGGGGGAGGGGAAGGGGGGAGGGAGAAGCAGATGACTTCAATGCGACATTCGGTAGGAATCTTTACCTTCGTGTTGACCCTCCTTGTGCTTGCGTGCTTGCGTGTGTGTATTAGCGTGCGTTAGCGAGCGTTTGGCATGAGCTTAAACCTTACCGTCTTCTCTTGTATCCGTGCATGTTCGCAGTCGAGAAAGTGCGTGCATGTTAATCCGCTATGGAAGAAGCCACACACACGCCCTCCCACAACATTAACAACCAAACGACCTTCCACCACCCCCCTCCTTACCCCCTTTCGCCCCCTCCTCCCTTACCCCCTTACCCCCTTTCACCCCCTCCTCCCTCCCCCCTTCCCCTACCATCCCCCCTTCCCCTACCCTTCTACCCTCCCCCCTCCCCAAAGACGCCCGGCAGGGTAGGTAGGGTCTGCAACGGAAGTAGCGAGAACCAGCGTGGCCGGTAATTGAGGAAGCTACACCCTTGCTAATTATCATACAGAGCGGCCTGGCCTCTCGCGCCATTTCAGCGCAACTGGGAGGTCCTTTTGCAGTGACGGCTGTTGCTCGAGAAGACCCTCGGGCCGTTTCACGCGCCATGTATGTTGATTCTGATGTTTTTATTTTTATTTTTTTGGGGGGCTTTGTTTATTATTATTATGATTCTATAATTCCTTTTGGTATGATGTAGGGTGTTTTATTCTCTGTGTTTTATTTGTTTATTTATTATCTTTATTTATTTATTTTTAGGGGTTAGTGGAGTCTTGTTTTTTTATGTTTTGCCTATGTAATTTCTTTAAGAAAAAAATACTTTTTCACCCTTTAATCTTTGTTTAATCGCGTCTCCTCTAGTTTTATCAGACTCAATTAATTATAACTCTTTTCTTCTTCTGATTCTCTTTGAAAATAGATGAATAGATATAAGTAAAGCGATCGCTCTGCCACACGTCGAGGCACCTCCAGAAGCTCATCATTCTCCGGGTAAACTAAAAGGAGGGAAAATATAGGAGAAAGAAAAGGAGAGAGAGAGAGAGAAAAGAGTTTTTTTTCCCTTTTTTCCTTTTTTACCTTTTCTTTTTTTTTTTTATCTTGATCCGGAAATCCCGAGAATCATAACACAAACGTCCTAGTCTATCTATTTTATTATGGGAATACCACTGTGATTTTTTTTTTTTTTTTTTTTTTTTTTTGCTGAAAAAAAATAAAATATTTGATAGCATCACGTCTTGCAGAATGATAACACAGGTAATAGAGCAACTTGCCGACAACTTATCATTTGTCTCCCCCACACACCATGAGAGGGGAGGGGGGAGGAGGGGAGGGGAGGGGGAGAAGAGAGGGAGGGGAGGGGGAGGGGAGGAAGGGGGGAGAGAAGAGAGGGAGAAGAAAGAGAGAGAAGAGGGAGAAGGTCACGTCCCCATACCCATCATCACCCCCTCCCCTCCCCTCCCCTCCCCTCCTCTACCCCCCCGGTACCCCAAGTTCAACTCGTCTCCCACAGGGGAAAGGGATGGGGATGGGGATGGGGGGTGGGGGATAGAGAGGGGGATGAAGGGAAGGTGTAGGGACCTCAGGGGAAGGTGATAGGGGCTTAGGGGAGGGGATAGGAACTTAGGGGTGAGGGATAGGGACTCGGAGAGAGAGAGGGAGGGAGGGGGAGAAGTAAGGAAGGAGGGAGGGAGGGAGGGAGGGAGGGGGAGAAGAAGAAGTAAGGAAGCCAAGAGAGGGGTAGGGGGTAAGGGGGCAAGGGGGAGGGGGGGGGTGAGAGATCCGACAGAACGAGCCGCCACACGCTATAACAAGTTAATTACGGGTATCTGATTCACGCTCTCCTGAGTCCATTGCCGTTTGAAAAGTCACAATTACGCTCGTAAAGCACCATTAGAACTGCTCTTGTACCGTGTTCTATGGTGTATGGTGATTCCCGGTTGCGAGGAAGGAGGGAAGGAGGGGGGAGGGGTGAAGGATAAAGAGGAGGAGGAGGAGGAGGGAGGGGGGGTTAAGTCTCAAGGAAGGACAAAAAGGTGTACGTTTCCAAGTGTAAATTGTAAGTTAATTGAAAAAAAATGTAAGTAACTCTCTTCTTTAGTGTAAATCGATCGAAAAAAGTTGTAAGTAATTATCTTGTAAATTATAAGTTAACTAAAACAAAGCAAAATAAGTTGCAAGTAACACTCATGTAAACCGTAAATTGATTAAATAAACACAAAGCGCAAGTAATTGTACTGTAAATAAGAACTTGATCGAATATTTCACAGCAAGGTATAGGTATCCCCCATGTAAAATTTGTAAACTAATCTATAACGCCAAAATAATCTGTAAATCCCTCTCCTGCAAAGTATAAACAAAACCAAAACAACCCAAACAAGTTAACAACCATTTTACCCGTAAATCGATAGTTAGTAAACACCACTTTAGAATAAAGCTATTTTACTAGTTACTAGACACCACTTAGAATAAATTTAGAATTTTACTATAGTCACTAAACACCACTTAGAATAAAGCTATTTTACTAGAGTTCCTAAACACCACTTTAGAATAAAGCTATTTTACCAGAGTTACTAGACACCACTTAGAATAAATTTAGAATTTGACTATAGTTCCTAAACACCACTTAGAATAAAGTTATTTAACTATAGTTCCTAAACACTTTAGAAAAAAGCTATTTTACTAGAGTTACTAAACACCACTAAGAATAAATTTAGATTTTTACTATGGTTCCTAAACACCACTTAGGATAAATTTAGAATTTTACTATAGTTCCTAAATACCACTTAGAATAAAGCCATTTTACTAGAGTTCCTAAACACCACTTTAGAATAAAGCCATTTTACTAGAGTTCCTAAATACCACTTAGAATAAAGCCATTTTACCATAGTTCCTAAACACCACTTTAGAATAAAGCCATTTTACCAGAGTTCCTAAACACCACTTAGAATAAATTTAGAACCTTACCATAGTTCCTAACCACCACTTTAGAATAAAGCTTATCTGCCTCCACTTCCCGTTCGCCATAGGAGTTTTCGCGTTGCATTTTAACCCGCGGGGGAAAAGGCGTGTCGCGCATAACCTAAGTAGGTCACTTGGTCATCTTTGAGGCGTCGGCGGAATTATGAAGGTGATAGCCGACTTCTTAACTGGATAATCGCGGTAAATGAAGACATGTGCCTCCGAACGATATGATGTGTTTTTGTTTTTATCGCGAGGTAAGCGCAGGCTAGCTTCGGTTTCATGTTTGATATGGTCTGTAATGGGGGTGGCGCTGAGAAGGATGGGGAAAGAAAGAGGGGGATTCAATTCATGTCTGTTTATATGATTATTGATTTATATGTCTTTCTTTCTTTCTCTTTCTTTCTCTCTCTCCCTCTCTTTATCTCTCTCTCTCTCTCTCTCTCTCTCTCTCTCTCTCTCTATATATATATATATATATATATATATATATATATATATATATATATATATATATATACATTCATAAATCTCTCTCTCTCCCTCTCTTTCTCTCTCTCTCTCTCCCTCTCCCTCTCCTCTCCCTCTTCCATTCCCTCTCCCTCTCTCTTTCTTTCTCTCTCCCTCTCTCTAAAGCTCTCTCCTTTCCCTCTCCCTCTCCCTCTCATGTTAGCATTATTCCGTCTGTACTCAGCTTATCCCCAAACCTCAGGTATGGATGTAAAAAATAATGTCCCCCATAGACACTTAAAAACGAATAAAAAAACTTATAAACATGGCATAAATATCAGGAAATACTTATAAGATAATAGCACCGGCGAGTTAAGTACAGGATACCATTAGTAATGATAGAGGGATATAATGATACAATCTACGGTGCAAGATTTGGCAAGTACTCCAAAGCGCTTTTATAGTTGCGGTTTGCCTTTTTTGGGTCGAAGCGTAATGTTAAATAGTGTGGAGTACGGCATTCAAGACCATTGGGAATACTTAAAAAAGGATGTAATCCCTAATATATGTAAATCCGTGTCTCGAATATTATTTCATTTATGGCTGTATTATCGTGAATAGACTGCGGTTGTTTTTGGTCTCGTCGTTGGCTGTGGTAATGGACTGTGCCCATGTTTTACCTCAGGATCCTGGAGGAGTTAACGTAATACACACAATCGTTGCCTTAATGTTACTGCCCCGACCGCAGTTCCGCATGTTACTGCTCATGCACCTATTGACAGTTAAGAATGTGGTTGACTGCTGTTCCTACTTTTGCACGTAATGCTACTGCTGCTACTATCAGTATGGCTCCCAAAATGCTCGTAATACTAACAATAGTTTTGATCGTAACGACTAGTAAGTTCGTTAAGATACTTAGTCTGATAATTGCTCTTGTATATGTATTGTTAGTAGTGATATTACCACTGGTGATGCTTGCTACTCATACTGAAATCTATACTACCATTGGTAAAAGGACAACCACTGTGAACCTACGACTACAAAACCATAACAACCAGTTAGTTCTCCTATCGTTACAGTTGTTACACCTAAGACTACTACAGCTACAACGATTTTTATTAGCAAGCGTAAACTTCGTGTTGTTTACGTCAGTTTACAACCCAGAGTCGCAGTAATACACAGTAAGGTTTTTTTATTGGAATACTTCTGACCGTTTTTATGCGTCTCTCGTCGAAGTCTATCCGATTGGGAGTGATTACCGAGACTGTGATTACAGGTGACCATGAAAAGAGGTAGTCTGAAGTCATGGTACTCTTAAGACTCATCCATGGTTATGGTACTTCGAAGAATTGGTGGCCATGGTAAGTACTTGAGACTCGATGTTCATGGTAAATATTGAGACTCAATATTCATGGTATTATTGAGACTCAATATTAATGGTATTATTGAGACTCAATATTCATGGTAAGTCTTCAGACTCAATATTAATTTTGTCGATACTCTTGAGACTCAATATTCATGGTATTATTGAAACTCAATATTCATGGTATTATTGAGACTCACTATTCATGGTATTACTGAGACTCAATATTCATGGTAAGTCTTGAGACTCAATATTCATGGTATTAATGAAACTCACTATTCATGGTAATCTTAATTCTCAATACTAAAGGTGCTCTCGAACCTCAATAACCAGAATCTCTCAAAACTCAATGCTCACAGTACTCCAGAAACTAAACGGCCATAATATTCTCAAACCCCAGTAATCGCGTCATGCTCATGAGAATCAGTGATCATGGTACTCCACAATCTCGCCGATTCATGGTACTCTTAATACCGTACGTTCGGATCATGTCACTCATTCCACCCTATCATGCGCCCACTTGTTATCATTACGGTTAGCATCTTATAACTCACACGGGAGGGTTTCAGTATGACGGTCATGTGGGCGGTTGTGATGGCATCCATGGTGATCTTGTTATGGTGTTTCATGTGTCGATGGTTAACATGAGCAGGGGGGGAGGGGGGGGTTGATAGGATTTTTATTTTGTTATTCACTTATTTTGGGGTCATTTACCTTTTTTGTTAGCGTTGTTATTCGTCAATTTATCTATCTACTCTTTTTTTTACTCTTATTGTCTTTTATTATCATTATTTTTTTTTCTCTTTTTTTGTTTTTTGTTTTTTGTTTTTTGCTTTTGCTTTTTGCTTTTTGATGCAAGAGCGAAAGAAAGTCATGTACCTGTTTTCTTAGAGAAGATAGTGTGTTGCTGTCCGAGGGAGGTGTGACAGTCTTAGCCTCTGTCATAAAAGTCAATAGCCCTTATAAACTTTTACAAGAAGTAGTTCATTCAAAAAAAAGAAAAAAAAAATGTCAGTGAAGCTTAACATTAAACAAAAAACAAGAAAAGTCAAAACTTACTATTGATTAGAAGTGATAGTCTTGATTTGTTTTTTTCTTGTTCTTTCTATATTCTTTATATATCCTTTTTTTCTCTCTCTAATTTTCTCTTTTTTCCCCTTTACTCTCTCCCTTCTTTTTTAACCCTCGTTCGTTCATTCATTCGTTCACATCCGAAATTATGTGAGAGAGTACTTCTTCTTGAGACTGGATTCCCACGCGAGAAAAACGCTGAATTTTTGCGTGCATTATCTGGATCGGCGGGACTGCCTTATTATAGTGGTTCGCAAACCAAGCGATCCTGTTAGGGCGAGGATCCCTTGAGAGTCCTGCGGGGAAGGAAAAAGGGGGGTTCCTGCGCCTTCTGGACTTCCTTTTAGGAGGAGGAGGAAGAAAGGAGGAAGGGTCTAGAGAGGATGTGGAGAGTCGGATTTGGTAGTAGGAGAGAGAGAGAGAGAGATGGGGGGCGAGGGAGGGGGATTGAGAAGGAGGGGGGAAGGGAGAGAGAGAGAGAGAGGGGGGGAGAAAAAGAGAGAGAGTGAGAGAGAGAGAAAGGGAGGGAAAGAAAGAGGGAGAGGGAATTTGAGAGATAGAGATAGAGGGAAATGGAGAGAAAGAGAGAGAGGGAAATAGAAAGAAAGAGAGAGAGGGAAATAGAGAGAAAGAGAGAGAGAGAGAGAGAAACCAAAAGAGCGTAAGGAATAGAGAGAAGAGAAGAGAAGAGAAGAGAAGAGAGAAAAAAATGTCTCCGCAGAAAAGGAAATTGAGTGTAATCCGATGTGTTTATGGAGGGCCGGAGATCTGTGGCTGTGGCTGCTGGACCTCCTCTATACAACCGTGACTAATGGCATGCGTTCGATGCCCTGTAGACCTATTGTTTTTTTGTCTCTCTCTCTCTCTCTCTTCTTTTTTGTCTCTCTTGTTTCTCTCTTTTTTTTTTAGGGGGGGGGATTTTTTTTGTCTTCGTTTTTTTTTTTTTTTTTTTGGATATCTATTTAGCTTCTCTTTTCTTTTAGCTTCTCCTTTTTTTGTCTCTCTTGTTTCTCTCCTTTTTTGGGCCTCTATTTAGCTTCTCTTTTCTCTGTTTTTTGTTCAAAAATTGGAAATTAAGATGTTGCCTTTTTTGTTTGTTTTTTTTTTTTTTTTTCTTTTATCTATATTTATCTTTTTTCTTATTCATCATTTTGTTTACTTTACGAATGAAGTGAAGAGCGGGAAGCGCACGAGCAAAAATCAAGAGGCGACATTTCGCTCGCTCGGCTTCGCTTCGTCGTGCTAAAAGGGGACACAAACGCGAGCAGCTCGTAATGACATTGTAAATAATGGTGCTTCATCTCGGCCCGAACGCCTCCTGATTGTCTCTCGAGAACTTTGCAATTTCTATTCTCGACAGAGGGGGGGGGGGAGGGGGGAAGGGGGGCTTCTCGGCTCGAACGCCAGAACCATAAAACACACTCGGGAACACCGTTAGGTTTGAAAAGCTTGGTAGATGGGGCGGGCGTCCCCCTTCGCATCTCCTCCTCCTCCTCCTCCTCTTCCTCTTCCTCTTCCTCTTCCTCCTCTGACCAGCCGTGGAAGAAGCAAAGCGGAGGAAGATTTTCTTTTTATTACAGCTGGGGTTGGGGGGGAGGAGGGGAGAGGGAGGAAGGAGAATGGTTTTAACGACGATTAAAAAGTAAGAGAAAGGGAGAGAGAGAGAGAAGGTGATGGTGAAAATACGAGAGAGGGAGAGAGAGAGAGAGAGAGAGAGAGAGAGAGAGAGAGAGAGAGAGAAAGTGAGAGAGAGAGAGAGAGAAAGACAAAGACAGTGAAACAGAGAGAGAGAGCCAGAGCCAAGAGGAAAATACGGAAGAGCGAGAGAATGTCAGAGAGGAGAGGAAGAGCGCCAGTGGGACGTAATCAGTGATTGACGAGTGGGCGTGCGTTACGCTTTCCAGAAAGAAAAAGAAAAAGGTGGAAAGGGGGGGGGGGGAGGAGGGAGGAGGAGGCTTTCAGAAGAGAGTATGTTGCGGGGACGTGCAGGCAGTGATGGGTGACAGTGCAGTAGGTTCCTCGTCATCTCCTCCCTCTGCTTCTGCTTGTTTCTGTTTCGCCCTCTCCTCCTCTGCTGACACCTCTCTCTCTCTCTCTCTCTCTCTCTCTCGATCTGCTTCCGTACTGGCGAGGCCTTCCGCTCCCCGAATCGGTGTGGTTGAGGTGTGAGCTTTATGGAGTCCAGGTCTGCTGTTAGGTTGCGTGATGTGGTCATCCCTCCTCGGTTGATATGTAAGCATTCGCCGAAACCCCACTCAGAATTTCTAATAAAGATATCTTCCAGTACTTGATACAGGTCATTTCCTTTGGGAGGGAATTTGTTTGTCATGTTTGGTTATCGTTGGTGTTTGGATTAGTGATTGTATTCTTAGGTTTATCTCTTTTTTTTGTTTGGTTATTTACGTGTAAAAGTCTGTTAGGTATTGTTATGAGTTTTTTTTTTTAGTTGTTAGTATCTTGTGATGTTGAAGGGGGAACTATCCTATTGAATGCGTTAGTGTCAGAGGAAGCACTTGTGTTTGGGTAGTTGACTTCGAATTATGGAAGGCCAGATTACTTGAAGGGGGAAAGAAGGGTAAACAAAAACAAAAAAAAAATGTCCCGGGCATTAGGCATATAGCAGAGAAAAATCTAGATTACAGCCGAACCTCTTGAAGGGGAAGTTGCACGGGAGGAAAAGAGGGAAAAACAGGGGAAAAATAATAAAGATAATAATAATGGGTGGAAAAGAGAAGATGAGAGAGGCGGCACAGGGAGGACGGCAGGTTTGTGGCAATGTTACGGGCCAACGCTTATTGCTTCTTGTCGACCCCGTTTACGTGAACCGCCAGACTCTCCCACGCTATACCGGGGTCCAGACAGACTTGCCGTACTGCAGACAAGAAAATTGAAGCTGTTTTTCGGATATATAGAGCTTTAGTGTTAAGGCTCTGCTTCCTGAGTCTTTGGTACCGGGAGCTTAGTCTTCCTGGGGAGTTAAGCTATGATGACTATCCACTCAATTCAATATTTTGGTCATGTTTCGCTGTAATATAAGTTCGCTCCCGCGGATCGCAAATAACATCTGCTTTCCCCCCCCCACCCCCCACCCCCTCCTGTCGATAATTATTGTCATTATCCTCGTGTCGTCTTTTGGAGAGAAAACTGCTAATTCAATAGACAAGCGAAATTTCCCGCCCACCGACGGCCAACGCACACATGGAGGAACCAGAGAAGGAGGGAAGGAAGTTGCCTACTCCAAGGGCGGCAGGTCCTCGCCATGTGCCTTCTACGGGAGTACCTTAGAGGAGGAGGAGGAGGAGGAGGAAGAAATGAGGAGGAGGAGAAGAAGAAGGAGGAGGAAGAGGAGGAGAATAATAATAAGAAGAAGGAGAGGAAGGAGAAGAGGAGGAAGAAGTTTAAGAAGAAGAAGGAGAAAAAGAAGAAGAAGAAGAATCCTAGGGGAAATATTTCGAGAGAGTCCTCGGCGAAAACACGGGGCTTTTTTTCGTTTCCCCCTCCCCCCCTCTACCCCCCCCCCCCCTCCTCCCCCGGTGTAGAGGCGGCGTGGCAGCACACTACGGTACACGTCCGGCCGCTACGAAAACACTTAGATCAAAATCCTTGGCCTTTTACAGCCGTGCGAGGCACATCCGGTCTTGCCTGCACCGACTCACACAGGACTTTCCTCTGCCGGAACAACCAACGATAAGAAAGGGGTCCAGGCTTTTGTTGTGGGTATATATGGAAGCCCGGGAAGGCGCGGTGTGGGTGTGGGTGTGGGTGTGGAGGTGTGGGTGTGGGTGTGTTGGGGAGGGGGTGTATGTAGAGGGGTGTGTATGTCTATGTATGTACCTATGTCAAGAAATCTGAATCTCTGTGTGTGTGGGTGTGTGTGTGTGTATATATATATATATATATATATATATATATATATATATATATATATATATATATATATTCATTTATCTATATATGTATACACACATACACAAATAAATATATATATATATGTATATATATATATATATATATATATATATATATATATATGTATGTATATATATGTATATGTATATATACACACATTTGTACATATGTGTATGTACGTATATAGATGTCCATATTCGAAAAACAAGTATTTATCTGCATAGCCCCTGACCGTACATAAAGTCATCAAAGAGTTCGTTATATTTCACACATCGTTATACACCTACAACAATACGTTATAATTAATAACGGAAAGATCACTTATCCCAATGTGTTTAGTATTTAACTGTTTTCCTTTTTTACGTAAAAAAGGGTCCCAGCTGGAGATTTGCCCCTAGGGCGGAGGGAGGGATGGTGGAGGGGGGGAGGGGAGGGGAGAGTTCTATAGAGGGAGAGGGGAGGGGTGTTCTGTAGAGGGGAGGGGTGTTCTGTAGAGGGGGAGGGGTGTTCTGTAGAGGGGGAGAGGGAGAGGGGAGGGGAGGGGAGGGGAGGTGAGGTCCACAGAGGGGGAGGGGTGGAGGGTGAAATCATAGAGAGGGAAGGAGAGGGGGAGATGGGGGAAGGAGTGGGGGTGTTCTATAGGGGGAGAGGAAGAAAGGAGGGGTGATTTCTAGAAAAGGGGGAGAGGGTAAGGGAAGGTAAGAGGTGGAAAGGGGGGGCTGAATTCGAAGGAGGGTAGAGGGGGGAAGGGAGAAGGCGAAAGAAGGAGGAGGGGGAGAGGGAAGAAAGGGGGAGGACGTAGGGGAAGGAGGGATTCGAAAGAGGGTGGAGGGGAAGGGAGAAGGGAAAGGAGGAGGAGGAGGAGAGGGAAGAAAGGGGAGGAGGTAGGGGAAGGAGGGATTCGAAAGAGGGTAGAGGAGATGGGGAAGGGAGAAAGGAACGGAGGAGGAGGAGAGGGAAGGAAGGGGAAGACGTAGGGGGGGGGGAGGGGGGAGGAGGAGGAGAGGGAAGAAAGGGGAGGACGTAGGGGGGGGAGGGGGGAGGAGGAGGAGAGGGAAGAAAGGGGAGGACGTAGGGGGAGGAGGGAAGGCAGAGGAGGAGGAAGAGGAGGAGAGGGAAGAAAGGGGAGGACGTAGGGGAAGGAGGGATTCGAAAGAGGGTAGGGGGGAAGGGAAGGAAGGCAGAGGAGGAGGAGGAGGAGAGGGAAGAAAGGGGAGGACGTAGGGGGAGGACGGAGGGGGGAGGAGGAGGTGAGGGAAGAAAGGGGAGGAGGTAGGGGAAGGAGGGATACGAAAGAGGGTGGAGGGGTGGGGAAGGAAGGCAGAGGAGTAGGAAGAGGAGAGGGAAGAAAGGGGAGGACGTAGTGGGGGGGACGGAGGAGAGGGAAGAAAGGGGAGGACGTAGGGGGAGGACGGAGGGGGGAGAAGGAGGGAGGGCGTAGGTAGAAGTGTGAGGGTTGAACATGTTTTAGAAATCTGCGTAACATGGGGATAGTTTGGCCCGCCATATGTTGTTGCAGGCAACTTATGTTCGCTTTTTGCTCGCCATAAGTAATTAGGCAACAGCAAACGTCACCCTCTTGATTTTATGGAGGTGGCAGGTTAGGGTGGGGAGGGGTGGGGAGGTGAGGGGAGGGGGGGAGAGGGGGGGATATGGGAGTGTATGGGAGGCGGGGGAGGGAGAGGTGTGGGAGGGAGGGAGGGAGGGGATATGGGAGGGAGGGGGAGGGAGGTATGGGAAAAAGGGAGGGGGAGGGTGGGAGGGAGAGGTATGGGAGGAAGGGAGGGAGGGAGAGGTATGGGAGGGAGAGGTATGGGAGGTGGGGAGGGAGGGGGGAGGTGGGGGAGGTAAGATGGGAGGAGTAGGGGAAGGGGGTGGGGGATATGAGAGCTATGGTAGGTAGGGTGGGGGAGGGGGGTAGAGGGTGTGCAGGGGAAAGACGGGAGGGGTCCAGGGAAGAAGAGGAGGGGTGAGGGGGGTATAGGAGGCAGGGAAGGAAGAAAGAGGAGGAGGGGGTGGGGAGGGGGAGCCGGGGGAGGGGAGAGAAGTATTATGTATTTTTTATGTCCTTGTTTTGTCGTTATTATTGGTATTTGCTTATTACTTCATTCGGCGACTCATATCTTTATTTTTGTAATCTTTATTCCTTATTCCATTTTCTTTATTACTTCTTATTTACTCATTTTTATTGTATTTGTTAGCAATATCGATGTCTTCACTGTCTACGTTATTGTCATTAGTGCAATATTTATCATTACAATTGTCTTTATTGTCAAAGAATTTTATCATAATCATTTATCTTATGATAATTAACATAGCGATGTTATAATCTTAATCCCTCTATCATCTCATAACCGTATTTATGTTCATTGTTCTGTGTTCTTTATTCTCGTTATTAATAAAACGTATTATCATTATAATCGTAATTATTGTGATCAACTCTAATTAGCGTGTGTCACCTGTCACCTCTAATTAGCGTGTGTCAATACTCGTTTTTTCTTATCAAATATTTTCTGTTCATTTGCTATCGAGAAGGGTAAGAGGGCAAGGTGTGATAAAGATGGAAATAGGTGATAGAATTGAGAAAGAGAAATAAAATGGTTATTGTTATCATTATTATACTTTTTTTCTATTTTCTTTTCTTCATATTCTCTTTTTTATTTCTTTCTGTTTCGTGTTTTCTTCTTTCCTTTTCCTTCCTATTTTTTTCTTTTCTTTTTTTTCTTTTTTTTTTCGTCCTTTTCCTCTTTCCATCTTTATTTTGCTTCTTATTTGTCTTCTCAATCATCTTCCTAATTCTTTATTGTTTTTCTTCGTCTTCTTTACTTTCTTTTTCATCATTTTTTTCTTTTTCTCCTAGTTACCCTTTCTTTCATTTTCTTCTTTTTATCTAGTTTTTTCCCATCTCTCTTTTATCCTTTTTTTCCCTTTATCCTTGTTCTTCTTTTCCTCTTTATATCCCTTCCTCTTCTCGTTTACTTTTCCTTCTCATTCTTCCTCTCCTGTACCTCCATCTACTCTTCTTCCTCCTTTCCTCCTCCTCCTCTTCAATTCTCCTCCTCCTCCTCTTCATTTCTCCTCCTCCTCGTCCTACTCCTCCTCCTCCTCCTCGTCCTACTCCTCCTCCTCCTCCTTTCCTCCTTCTACTCCTCTTCCTCCTCTTCCTCCTCTCCGTCCTCCTCCTCCTTTTTTCTCCTCTTCCTCTTCCTCTCCTCTCGCCTTGACTCGTACCAATCCCTTATAAAATCGCCTCGCCTCCTCTTCTTTCTCCTCCTCCTCCTCCTCCCCCTCCTCCTCCTCCTTCTTTTCCTCGTCCTCCTCCTTCTCCCCCTCTTCCTCTCCTCTCGACGTCTTCTGCAATCCCTTATAAAATCACCTCCTCGCCTCCTCTTCTTCCTCTTCTTCCTCCTGTTTCTCCTCCTCCTCCTCCTTTTCCTCCTCCTCCTCCTTTTCCTCTTCCTCTCCTCTCGACGTCTCCTGCAATCCCTTATAAAATCGCCTCCTCGCCTCCTCCTCTTCTTCCTCTTCTTCTTCCTCCTGTTTCCCCGCCCACGTGTGTCGAGCGGCCATTACGCGCCAAAATATATTCTTTCCGGGCAGCGAAAAATACTTCCAGCATCACTCAACCAGCGATCTATTTCTTTCTAGATCCAGGGAGGAGAGGGGGGGAGAGGGGGAGGAGAGGGGGTGGGAGGAGGGAGGGGGGGATTTATATGTATGTATATATATATATATATATATCTGGAGGACTTCGACGAAATTTTCGCATTATCCCACCAGGGAGGTTTAATTATGATGATTATCCCAATTATTTGCACAACTTAAATATCATAAACTTGCCTTTTTCACTGCAACATAAATTCGGCCAATGTAGCTTCATCTTCATAATTATAATTTTTATAGTTTCGTAAGTGCAGTGGCTTCCCGTAGAGACATTACGGACGGGACCTGGTGGGACCTCCGGCTCGAAATTATATATGGATATTTATTCATGTATTTTTCTTACGATCTACGCTGCCTAATTGTCTGCCTAACTTGACTAATGACGGCTCTAACATGATTCAATACAATGGAAACGTTTCGTGAAAAGAATACATCTTTTGAGCGAGTTTTCTCTCTCTCTTTTTTCTATTTTCTCTCTCTCTCTCTCTCTTTCTCTCTCTCTCTCTCTCTCTCTCTCTCTCTCTCTCTCTCTCTCTCTCTCTCTCTCTCTTTTTTCTTTCTCTTTCTTTCTTTCTTTATCCGTCCCATTTGTCAACTTTTCCTTGACGATTCATTCCCGTCATTACGTTGGCAGACATTCCATACAAATGGCGGCGGAGTTTAAGAGGACCGAAAAAGGTTTGCGGTGTCGTTTTATTCAAGATTTCTGACCACTTAATGCGAAGAACTGCGCCCGTCGTAATGTGTCGTGTTTCTTTGGCTTTCCGGAAGATTCTCGTCCTTATTCCGAGGGTCCTTAAGGCGCAGTCGCACCCCGTCGGTCGGATGAATGGTATTACAGCGTTTGGGAAACGTGATTCTGCATTTTACTATACCGAGTTGTAGCTGACATACCTCGCCTTTA
>BOPN01002653.1:7500-12500 GCA_017312705.2 Penaeus japonicus | reverse complement strand
CGTCATTACCCCCCCCCCCCCCCCCGATCCCCTTCCCCTTCCTCCCTCCCTCCAGCCCCCTTTACCTCCTCCCTCTCTCCCTCTCTCCTTCCCTCCATCCCTCCACCCCCCTTTACCCCCTCCTTCCCTCTCTCCTTCCCTCCCTCCCTCCACCCCCCTTTGCCCCCTCCCTCTCTCCTCCCCCCCCCCACTCGTAGCCGCGGCGAAACCTACACGGAGAGACGGAATAACGCCTTCGCTCCTGTGTGCGTGTGTGTGCGTTGGGGCGGATTTAATTACGGGGAGAGCGGAGGCGGAGGAGGAGGGGGAGGAGGAGGAGGAGGGGGGAGGGGAAGGGAAGCGTGGAGGAACTCCGTCTATCGGCGATTGAGACGGGAGGGAGGGAGGGAGGGGAGGGGACGGGGGATGGGAGGCATTCGCTTGCGATTGCTTTCGCTCTCGTGTATGTGTTGAATATACAGTATATGTGTATGTATGTGTATATATACATATATATATACATATATATGTATATATATATGTATATATATATATATTTATATATA
Organism: Penaeus japonicus; assembly: GCA_017312705.2. Classification (NCBI taxonomy): domain Eukaryota; kingdom Metazoa; phylum Arthropoda; class Malacostraca; order Decapoda; family Penaeidae; genus Penaeus; species Penaeus japonicus. The sequence continues at coordinate 11,955 of BOPN01002653.1, read as the reverse complement.
TATATTTATATATAAATATATTTATATGTATATACACACACACACACACACACACACACACACACACACACACACACACACACACACACACACACACACACACACACACACACACACACACACACACACACACACACGAACACACACACACACACACATTTATATATAGAGGGAGAGGGAGAGTAAGAGAGAGAGAGAGAGAGAGAGAGAAAGAGAAAGAGAGAAAGGAAGGAATATATATATGTATGTATATGTATATGTATATGTATATATATACATACACACACACACATATATATATATGTGTGTGTGTGTGTGTGTGCAAAAGGAGGAAAGGAAATGAAAATAAAGTAGGAAGAAAAAAATAAGGAAAGGAAATGAGGGAATGGAAGGAGGAAATGACAGAGGAAGAAGAAGAAAGAAGGAGAAAAAGGAAGAAGGAAGGACAGGAAAGAAAAAAGGATGAAAGAAAACATAAGAACAAGGAAGAGAGGAAGGTAGGAAAGAAGGAGGGAAGGGAAAGAAAAGAAGAGAGATTGAAAGGAGGGAAATAAGAATGAAAATAAAAGAACAAGGAAGAGAGGAAGTAAGATAGGAAGGAGGGAAAGGAAAGAAAAGAAGAGAGGATGAAAGAAGGGGGGAAAGAAGAATGAAGATAAAAGAACAAGGAAGAGAGGAAGGAAGAAAAGAAGGAGGTAAGGGAAAGAAAAGAAGAAGGGGGAGAAGAAAGACAAGACGGAAGAGAGAAAAGACAAGAACGAAGAGAGGAAGGAAGGAGGTAAGGGAAAGAAAAGAAGAAAGGGGAGAAGAAAGACACGGCGAAAGGAAAGACAAAAAGGAAGAGAGGAAGGAAGGAGGTAAGGGAAAGAAAAGAAGAAGGAAGAGAAGAAAGACCAGAAGGAAGAGAGAAAGAAAGGAAGAAAGGAAGGAAGGAGAGAGGGAAGAAAATCATCGAGGCGAGGCGGCCCGGCGAGGCGACCGACCGTGTTCCCGCTGCATTGGGGCGCCCGTCGGCCGTCCGTCACGGAAGCGTCACCCTCGCGGCCGTGTAATCACCCTCGGTTTCCCCGATAGATTCGGCGATTATTCGTGTCCCGGGGATGTTCACTGTCACCTGTCGCGGGACCTTCCTCTTTGACTTCCTTTTCGTCTTCCTCTTTGACTTCTTTTTCGTCTTCCTCTTTGACTTCTTTTTCGTCTTCCTATTTGCCTTCCTCGCTGTCTTCCTCTTTGACTTCGTCTTTGCCTTCCTTTCCGTCTGTCTCTTCGTCTTCCTATTTGCCTTCCTTTCCGTCTTCCTCTTTGACTTCGTCTTCGTCTTCCTCTTCGTGTTCCTCTTTGACTTCGTCTTCGTCTTCTTCCCTGTCTTCCTCTTTAACTTCGTCTTCGTCTTCCTTTCCGTCTTCGTCTTCCTTTCCGTCTTCCTCTTTGGCTTCCTTTTCGTCTTCCTCTTCGCCTTCCTTACCGTCTTCCTTTCCGTCTTCCTCTTTAACTTCGTCTTCGTCTTCTTCCCTGTCTTCCTCTTCGTCTGTCTCCTCCTCTTACTCGTTCTTTCCTTTCTTTTTTTCTTGCTCCTCCTCTTCCTCCTTCTGTTCTTTTTCTCCCTTCTCTTCTCCATCGCCTTCCTTATCTTCCTCTTCTTTTTCCTCGCCTTCTTAATTCAATTCGCTTCTTTCTCTTCTTTTTCTTCCTCCTCCTCCTCCTCTTTCTTCTCCTTTTCCTCATTTCCTTCTCCCCCTTCGCTTCTTCGTCTCTCTCCTTCTCCTTTTCTTTTTCTTTAGCTTTTCCTCCTTCTCTTATTTTCTTCTTTCTTTTCCTCCTCTCCACCCGCCTCTTTCACCTCTTCTCCCTCTTTCCTTTTCTCCTCTCGGCCCGCCTCTCCCTCCTTCTTTTCTTCCTCTTCTACCTCCTCTTCCTCCTTCTTTTCTTCCTCTTCTGCCTCCTCTTCCTCCTTCTTTTCTTCCTCTTTCACCTCTTCTCCCTCCTTCTTTTTCTCCTCTCGGCCCGCCTCTTCCACCTCCTCTTCCTCCTTCTTTTCCTCCTCTTCTTCCTCCTCTTCCACCTCCTCTTCCACCTCCTCTTCCTCTCCCTTCCTTCTGTTCTTCCCCTTTTCCCTGGATGCTGGAAATTTGCCAGTAGGCCAAGATCACACGTCGGATTAGAGGATTGGGTGTGAGGCATGTAGGCCGTCCTGATTGGGGATGATTGGAGAGAGAAAATGATGATGATTCGTGGTGTGTAAAAGATTTCGTAGAAGATCGTATTTCGTAAGACGTTCGTTCAGTTAGATTATGACGAGGCGCTGAATCGTGTTCATAAGCGGAAAAAAAATGTTCGTTTCAAAATATTTATCTGTGTATGATTCTATAGGGGGGATGGGGGTGGGGGGATGGGGGAGGGGGCTTAGAGGGAGGAGGAGGGGTGGAAGGGTAGGGGGAGGGGGGAAGAGGAGGGGAGGAGAAAGAGGAAGGGCGTGGTGGAGGGGAGTGGGGGTGGGGGAAGGGAGGGAGCTGACACGTGAAAGAGAGAATCGGAGAAGATGAGAGAAAAAAAAGGTAGAAAGGTGAAAGATAGAGTCAGAGAAGGGAGGGGGGGACGGCAGTAGGGGGAAGGGGTGGGGGAAGGGGGAGTAGGGAGCTGAAAGAGGGGATCAGAGAAGGGGAAGATGGGGGGAAGAAGAGAGGGAGGGAGGGGGGAGTGCTAGTGGTTCCGGCCAGTGGCTGCCATAATGAGCTCGGCACAACATCTCGTGTTCCGAACCTCCAGATGGAATTATTATTAACATTTCCCTCAGTCACATATGTTCCTGCCGAGGTCGGCGTCACAGCTGGTGCCTGGGGAGAGGCGGCGGCGATAACGTGTGAAATATGGATACGAGAGGAAGAGAGAGAGACAGAGAGAGATGAGAGAAAAGAACTTGGTTTGAGGAGAGAGAAAAAGAACTTAAATTCGAGGATAGAGCGAGAAAAGAAATTCATTTTGAGGAGAGAGAAAAGAATTTAAATTCGAGTAGAGAGAGAGAAAAGAACTTCATTTTGAGGAGAGAGAAAATAATTTAAATTCGAGGAGAGAGAGAGAAAAGAACTTCATTTTGAGGAGAGATAAAAGAATTTAAATTCGAGGAGAGAGAGAGAAAAAAAATTATTTTGAGGAGAGAGAAAAGAAGAGGCACTATATGAGCATGTTAGTAAACTTGATACCATTCAGATATATAAACTTGGTATTTAGACATCAGAAAACTTGATTAGACACTGAAGTACACTCTGATTTGTGACAGATTTTTGTTTTACCATAGATAGTGTACCATCTCAGCCATTAAGAAAGATAATAACATCGTTAAGGATTTATTTCTTCGTCTCTTTTCTCATTTCAGTCAGCGATGTAATATGTGTATGTATGAATGATTACCTTATGACGATGTAATATGTTTATATATGAATTATTACCTTGTGTTTATCGAAGCTATTTACTCGCACTTTGCTACGTTCTTTGACGACAGTATGTACTTACTTACGGTCGTTGAAAGGTTTTCAGCGAATCTTTAAATTTCCATTCATCATTTTTTTTCTATCCGAAACTAGTGATTTACTGTCGAGATTACAATCAGCTTTGGCCATTTTTTTTCTTTTCTCTCTCTCTCTCTCTCTCGCCTGTTTGTGGTATATCTTTGGCTTTCACATGATAATAGTAAGAATAATGAGGTTTTTGTTGTAGGGAGATCCTTTTGGTGTTGATGAAGGAAAAAAAATGACTGGGGGAGAGGTAGGGGAAGGGGAGAGGGGTGGAGTGGGGGGGTAATGGAACCCTCAGGAAATGGTACTTATTTTTCCCAGTGTTTGTGCATGTTTATCTATTATTTTTATCTCATATATATATATATATATATATATATATATATATATATATAATTGCCATAGTGAAGAAGTCTCTGTGAAATATGGATACATTCTATATATATTTATATGTGTTTCGGAATTTTTATGTTTTCTTTTTTTTCATTTTTCTTCTCGTTATTGTCCTTAATGACATAGCACACACACTATTATTTAATGTTATCATATACTTATATCTATTATGTATATATATGTATACATTGTTACAGTGTATCAGTTGTTGTTTATAGTAGCAGTGGTATCGTGATATAGTTTCAAGGATAACATATCTATTTTCATTATTTATATTGTCTGAAATAAATTATTACTGTGATATATTACTATCATGTACTGTGTCTAAAACGCTGGGACCGGTTACCAGTTTTACTTTTTTTTCTATTCATTTGTTTATCTTTTTTTTCGTCTTCTGTTTGTTTGTTTTTTCTTTCTTTCTTTCTTTCTTTCTTTTTTCCTCTGTTCTCACTGAAAATCAATCAATCATCTCTTCACTACAGTTACGCTGAACACACACACTTATCAGGAGAAAAACGACATGGAATTCTATCAACTTCTTTTACTGTTT
>BOPN01002653.1:0-2500 GCA_017312705.2 Penaeus japonicus | reverse complement strand
CAGACATGTGGTGTCCTGTATTCGCATATGTATAAAAAAAAACACACAAGGTACAACCCCCCCCCCCCCCCACTCCCCAACCCCCGAGCTGTTCCAAACCACACAGCTCTCATTAAGACAAAACTGATGGACTGGGTTTAGCCCTATCAAAATCTCAATGTTGATTAAATGCAAGATCAATTCCATTTTCAACACATATAACAAGAAAAAAAAAAAAAAAGAAGAATAAGAAAAAGTTATCCACATCTAACGTGAATAAGAGCGACATCTGCATGAGAAGGTTGACGTGTTTATTATCACTAATTATTACTTATTTACTGTTTACTATTTACTATCATTTACTATTTATTATTACTACTGCAGCCCTGACGTAATTGCGCAGAAATATTACAGGGAAACAATTTAGACATCAGGTTCGGCGGCTGAGTGTTAAGATGGACTACGGACTAGAGTCGGAGTGGTGGCTAGTTCCCCACGTCCGAGGGAGGGAGTCCAGCCAATGGAGGGAGTCAGGCCCATGGAGGGAGTTCAGCCAATGGAGGGAGTCTAACCAATGGAGGGAGTCCAGCCAATGGAGGGAGTCAGGCCCATGGAGGGAGTTCAGCCAATGGAGGGAGTCTAACCAATGGAGGGAGTCCAGCCAATGGAGGGAGTCCAGTCAATGGAGGGAGTCTAGCCAATGGAGGGAGTCCAGCCGATGGAGGGAGTTCAGCCAATGGAGGGAGTCCAGCCAATGGAGGGAGGGAAGAGGGAAGGGGGGGGGTGAGGGAAGAGGAAAGGGGGGGATGGAGATGGAGGGAAGGGGGGGATGGAGGGGAGAGGGAAAAGGGAGAGGAAAGGAAGAGGGAAGAGGTAGAAGAGATGGAGGAGGGGGAAGAGGGAAGGATGAAAAGCCAAAGAAGGGAAATGAAGTGGGTGATGAAGAGGGGAAGATAGGGAGGAAAGGGAAGATGGGGAAAGGAGACTGACGAAGAGGAAGAGAAGAGAAGAAGAGAAAGGAGAAGGAGGGAAGGGATGAAGAAGGGAGAGAGGGTAAGAATGACAAGGAGGAGGGGGAAGAGGGGGGGGGGGAGGAAAGCAAAGGCAAGGTGTAGAAAATGCTTGCGGGTAACTGTACAAAGAAGTATATATATAAATGCCGTTATGTCTTAAAATGTGATAGAGGAAGATTGAAAAATTGCAGGTAATTCGTCCGTCTAAGATACTCCTCGTGCAACATATGAGATTAGTATCATTATCGTTATCAACATTGTTATTTTCACTATTATTGTTGTTGTGATTTGACTTGTCATCATCATCATTATCGTTGTTATCGTTATTATTGTTATGATTATTATTATCATTATTGTTATTATCATCATTATCAATATTAGTATTAGCAGTAGTAGTAGTGTAATTATTGTCGTCGCCATCATCATCATCATCATCATCCCCATCATCATCACCACCACCACCATCATCATCATCATCACTACCATCATCATCATTATCAATAGTAAAGGTTTCAGCTCCGTAATAATCATCATCATCATTGTTGTTGTTTTTGTTGTTGTGATAAAGTAGTGAAAACCGCAACTTTTATCACCGGGGAGTTCTTTTCATTGTGGTGTTGGTGAGTAAACATATGAATAAACAGAAGAGTAAACAGAAGCGTAAGCATATGAGTAAACAGAAGAGTAAACATATGAGGAAATGGATGAGCAAACATATGAGTAAACAGAAGAATAAACATATGAGTAAACAGAAGCGTAAACAGAAGAATAAATTTATGAATAAACATGAGTAAACATATGAGTAAACAGAAGAATTGCCTTTGATGCTATTACTGAGGAAGACTAAGTAAATTATTTTGTTGTTGGGTGTTTTTGTTGTAATTTGTTATTGGTATTTTTTGTTTTTGTTGTCATTGTTCTGATTGGTATTATTATTGTTATGATCGTTTTTTATTGTTGTTATAGGTACTGTTATATTTGTTATTATTATTGTTATCATCGTCAACCTGATCCTCATTGTCATAATTATCATTAGTGTCATTATCTTCCCATTATCATCGTCATTATCATCATCATAATCGTTGTTATCATTATCAGTTGTCAATATTATCACTATTGATGCTACTGTTGCTAATATTAATTACTGTATCATTTTATTATTATCATTATTATTGTTATCATTATTATGGTTATTATTATCATTCTCTTCACCATCATCATTATTATCATATTTATTATAGCGATGATGATAGTAATTATCATTATATTATTATTATTAATCATAGCTCTACTAGCATCATCAAAACCATCACTTCGATCCCAATTACAAATACAAATACAAGTCAAAGAACAAAGGAAAAACACATTATCAAAACAGCTCGAAAAGTCATTCACTTTGAAATGAGTTCTGTTTTAAAAACAAGTGAATGACGTTTTGGCGCCGACTCTTGGCCACCAGAAAGACGATATATATCCGATGTGTTGACAGTGACCTTCACAAACACAGG
>BOPN01002652.1:154822-157322 GCA_017312705.2 Penaeus japonicus | reverse complement strand
CTCACTCTACCTGAAAAAAACAGACATAATTCAAACCATCACCAAACGAAATAGAACAAACACAACAAAAGAACCAAAACAAAAACAAAACAAAAAGTCAAAGAAGAAGAAAAAAAACACAAAAGATATAATAAAACAAAGAAGGCAAAATCATTCCCACTGGTACGAGCTGGAGAAACTCATTAGGAGAAAAATAATGAGTCAAAGGGGGTGATGTGATGATGAAGACTAGCTAATGAGGCATTGTGAGCCACCGCAGAAGACGAGTGTTTTAAGAAGCAGAAATAAAGACCCAGGATGAACTTTAAAATGAAATAGTCACAAGAATGAGGTCACTGGTTTCTCCATCCTCCTGGCCTGCTTCTGATTCTAATTCTTTTTCTTTTTCTCTCGTTCTTTGTCGTCTGTTCTGCTCTTTGTTTTTTTCTTTCTTTCTCTTGCTCTCTCTCTCTTTCTATCTTCCTCTCTCTCTCTCTTATTCCTATTTCTGGCTTTAGGGAGAGAGAGAGAGAGGGAGGGAGAGAGAGAGAGAGAGAGAGAGAGAGAGAGAGAGAGAGAGAGAGAGAGAGAGAGAGAGAGAGGAAGAAAGAGAGAGAGAGAGAGAGAGAGAGAGAAAGGGAGTGGAAGTGAGTTGAAATAAGAAGAAAGAATTGATGAGAGAGAGAGAGAGAATTGAAGTTAAGAAATAAGTGAAAAATTAGAGGAGAGACCAAAAACACATAGGAGGAAGGTGGCGGAAGAAGGATGAACTGAGGGTGTAAGTAAAATCGAAAAAAAAAAATCAAGAAAGATGAAACAGAAAAAAAGGAGAAAGATTTTTTTAGAATCCCAAAGCGCCACGTGTCTCACATCGAAGAAGCCAAAACACCTCTGGGACTTTTGCAACAAATTGAGCTTGTTTTTGAATTTCTGCTTCTGTATTTCTTGTCGCTTGGTTAGGCAGAGGCGAGGGATCGAATAAGGAATGTGAAAAGAACAGATTTGATATTTTGATTTTTCCCCCTATGCATAATTGTCTGGGATATATATACATATTTAAACATATAAACATACATACACACACACATACACACACACACACACACATACACACACACACACACACACACACACACACACACACACATATATATATATATATATATATATATATATATACATATATATATATATATATATATATATATATATATATTATATATATATATATATATATGTGTGTGTGTGTGTAAATATATATATATATATATATATATATATATATATATATATATATATATATACATATATATATATATATATATATATATATATATATATATATATATATGTGTGTGTGTGTATTTGTATTATAATAATAATAATAATAATATGTATATTATATATATATATATATATATATATATATATATATATATATATATATATATATATATATATATATATATATATATACATACATATATATATATATATATATATATATATATATATATATATATATATATATATATATATATATACGTGTGTGTGTGTGTGTGTGTGTATGTATATATATAAATATATATATATATATATATATATATATATATATATATATATATATATATATATATATATATACATATATACATATATATATATATATATATATATATATATATATATATATATATATATATGTATATATATCTATATCTATATCTATATCTATCTATCTATCTATCTATCTATCTATCTATCTATCTATCTATCTATATCTATATATATATATATATATATATATATATATATATATATATATATATATATATATATATATATATATGTATATATCATNTCTTCCCCCTTCCCCCTACCCCGTCACCCCCGCCAGAGGTAATGGTGTTTGGAAGCTGTGTAGGATTAATGCGAGTTAATCTGGCAAAAAGCTTATGATAATTTAAGCTGACACATGTGGAGTTAATCCCTTATACACCCTATCTCTTTCTTTATTAGCGTTTCTTTTTCTTTTATCTTCGTTGTCTTATCTTTTGTCGTTCTCCTTTAGTTTCTTTTTCCTTTTTGCTTCTTTAATATTTTGTTTTGTTCTTCTTTGTCTTCTTTATTTTTTTGCGTCCTATTTTGGATTTTGCTTGCTCTTCGTTTCTCCATGTGCTTCCTTTTCTGTTCTTATTTTCTTCATCTTTTACTTCCCTGTTATTTCTTCCTCCTTTTTTCTCCTCTGCTCCCTTCATCGTCTTCTTTTTCATCATGATTTTTATTTTTTTTTTTGTCCTCTCTTTCTCTCTTTTTTTCCACACTTTCTCATTCCTCCAAATCTTCTCCCTAACCTTTCCACCTTCTCTCCCTTTCACTCCCTCTCCCTCTCCCTCTCCCTTTCCCTCTCTCTCTCGCTCTTTCTCTCCCTCTCCCTCTCCTTCTTCCTCTCCCTCTCCCTCTTCCTCTCCCTCTTTTTCTCCCTCTCCCTCTCTCTTTCCCTCTCCCTCTCCCTCTCCTT
>BOPN01002652.1:139822-142322 GCA_017312705.2 Penaeus japonicus | reverse complement strand
TTGAAACTTCTTGTCTCATTTTGTCATCTGTTTGGTGTATAGTGGGTTTATCTGCCATATATATATATATATATATATATATATATATATATATATATATATATATATATATATATATGGCAGATAAACCCACTATACACAAAACAGATTTATTGAAAATGAGACAACAGTTTCAAGATCCATCTGGATCCCATCTTCAGGTCTGAGGAGGAAGAGAACAAGAGGGTATATAAAAGGCTAAAGGGGGGAGTAACACGGTGCAAGAAGGTCAAGCGAGGACAGGAGAATGGAAACGGAGGCGGCGGCGGAACATGACCAAATATTCCAAGCATCGAAGTATACATAATCATCATATAAAAAAAAATAAAAATACACTATCATACGGATCTGATATCGCAGGCAAAATATAGAGACATTGCCATATTCAATATATCTGTACATCAAAGTCCAGAGAGACGTAGACGGAGTGTGATAGATATTACTGCAAACAGAGGAAGTGCAACATGAGTGAAGCGTTATGCAAATTTGATATGAAACACGCATGAACAGACACACTAATGACAGCTGGATATGTTAACAGACTAGGTGGCTGTTATTAGGCTGGGAAATGTGCGCTAGTCCTGACTTCAACTTTGCGTCAATTTTGGTTATAGGCTTATCATTATTTTCTTAGATTATCAGTGTTGTTTAGGTTTGTTTGTAATATTTATTAAAATAACCTCTCCCCTCCTTCCTTCTCTCCTCTCTCTCTCTCTCTTTCTTGCTTTCTTTCTCTCTGTCTCTCTTTCTCCTCTCTCTCTCTCTCTGCTCTCTCTCTCTCTCTTTCTCCTCTCTTTCTTTCTCTCTCTGCTCTCTCTCTCTTTATCTATCTATCTATCTATCTCTATCTCTCTCTCCTCTCTATAATATGTGCAATAATATGATTAGCTATGTGTGTAATTTTGTTTATATGCTTATTATTATTTTCTTAGATTATGATTGTTGTTTACGTATGTGCGTAATAGCAGTGGTTTCTTCAGTTGTTGTTTTTTTCAATAATGGATTATTTTTTTCATTAATAATGTTTTCAGTTAGGACCGTTTTCTTTGGTCTTGTGAATAAGGGATCGCAGTTTTTGAATTAGTAATGCTAATTGATATATAGATGGTCCTGTTTGCGTCAGTTTTATCAATGATATATATAATTTTCAATCGATAATGAGTGAGAAAGTGATTGGTTGCGTTAATAAGACAACATACTTTTGATAACTATAGATAAAAGAAGAAAGTATATAGCCTCAAGTTGTGGGAACAATTACAAAGCTAGAATACATGTTAGAAGTATATTTGTTATATCCTTGTTATAACTACTTCAATTCTATAAATAGTTATTGTAACTTATGTGTATCCTATTCTGCCCTATCAGTACTCCTATCGTGGTTACTATTCTTTTATATACCTGATACCAATATTATTAATGATGTCAGTGATGAGGACTTTGATAAAGATGCTTATTATTGCGATTATCATCTTTATATTTGTCATTGTTATCATCATCATTATCATTATTATCATTATTCATATCATTGTTATTGTAATCATTATCCTCATTCTTACCATTTCTAATATCGTTATTATTATCATTATCATCATAATCATTATTATTATCATTACTATTATTACTATTACTATTACTATTATTATTATTACTATTATTATCATCATTATTATCATTATTATTATCATGATTATTATTATTATCATTAGCGTTGTTAATATCGTTATTTTTATTATCATCATTATTATCATTATTACTATTATCCTTATTATCATCATTATCCTTATTATCATTATAAGCATTATTATTACTATCATTACTATTATCATCTTCCTTATCACTGCTAATATTACCATTATCATTTCATTATGATTGTTATCATATTCATAGTCATTATTATTATTGTTATTGCTATTATTACTGTCATTTCTATTATTAAGTGTTATCATCATTTTCATCATTATTTTTTATATATTATTATCATTATTGCTATCATCATTATCTTCATAATCACCATCTTTATTATTATCAGTATTAACCATATATTATTATTGTTGTTGTTGTTATTGTTATTATGGATATTTATCATTATCAGTATTATCAATATCATTATTATTATCAATATGATTATCGTCATTTCTATCATTATTATTGTTATTATTAATACTATAATCATCACTATTATTACCATAACTATTATTATCATTATGATCATCATTATTTTTAGCTTTTTATCATGGATATTATCACTGTTATTATTATTACTATTTTTGTTACTATCATAATTGTCATTGTTTTATCATCATAATGTTAATCATTGTTATTATCATTATCATCATTATCACTATCATTATTCCTTTTATGATTATCAAAGAAACTAAAATTTAGATATGAAAAAATATCAGAATTTCTAAGCTGTTTTTTGTTATTATTATTATTATTATTTTAATCATCATAATTTATA
>BOPN01002652.1:127322-132322 GCA_017312705.2 Penaeus japonicus | reverse complement strand
CTCTCTCTCCCTCCCTTCCCCCCCTCTCTTTCTCTCTATCTATCTATATCTCTCTCTCTCTCTTTCTCTCCTTCTATCTCTCCCTCCATCCATCCCTCCCTCTCCTTCTCTCTCTCTCTCTCTTTCTCTCCTTTTCTCTCTCCCTCCATCCCTCCCTCAATACCCTACTTCCCTCAATACCATCCCTCCCTCTTCCTCTCTCTCTCTCTCTCTCTCTCTCTCTCTCTCTCTCTCTCTCTCTCTCTCTCTCTCTCTCTCTCTCTCTCTCTCTCTCTCGCTCTCCATCCCCCTTTCTCCCTCTATCTTTCTCTATATCTGGCACGATTCGCGCTTCCGCCCACAGTTATGTCGATGCTGTGTTTGCCTGACGGCATTCAGCGCTCGACTGACCGAGGGCTAAAAAGTCAGCTGGATGATTGTAAACAAACATTGCCACAGGGAACAGCCAGTCGTGCGGTTCTCGAAATGGCTTGGTGGTAAAAATAGCAAATTGATTTTTTTTTTAAATTCTTAAAGCGAATGAATAAATAGACAAATAGACCGATTGATGAAACTTTTGTAGGTTATTTTTCTTCGTGTGTATGTTGTGTGTAAGTGAATGAGGGAAATTTTGATTCGTAAAAGGCGTAGCTCTGTTGAACTATGTTGCATGTTTTGATGACAAAATGAAAGGAATTTCAATATATCACAAAATATAGCTTAATAGACTTCCATTTTACAAAAGCAAGCGTTTCCTTGATATAAAGGAGGCAATGTGCGTTAGTTACAGGAATATCTTTTAAACATTTTAAATATTTCCGTTAAAATAAGTTACTTAGCGGAGAAGCCTAAAGGGTGTTTTTCTCTGATTTTAATGTATATTCCTACTGAATAATGCATAGTGAATGTGCTTTTCTCAATTTTTTTTTTTTAATAGAACAGTAAGCCTTACTTTCACAAAAGATATATATATATTTTTTTTCATCTCTATGGTCTTACTTTTGAAATAGAACAGTAAGCCCTACTTTCACTTTTTTTTTTATCTCTACTTATAGTTGATATTTTGTATCTGTCTTGAATATTAAATAACCCTTGCACATGTAAAGATTTGTGTATCATCTTCATGAATCGTATTTCATCGGTCTGCAACCGTGCAACCATGTTTGTTTAAGTATGAGGTCACAGCCTTACCCTGTTATCAAGCCGTCTCAAGCCATTTTGCTCTAGAAATCCTCGCCAAAATGAACATAAGCCACCCAACAGAAGGAAGACATCAAGAAAAATGATGCTTGAGAAAACGCACCTATAATTTCTGCCTTTGATCCTATTCCTGGTCCCTTTCATTACGAAATCCACCCTCACGCACTGTAATATACCAATCTACATGACCATAATTCTAAACCTTACCCCTACCCCCCCCTCCTCCAAAATAGGGGGTGGGGGGACGGGAAGGAGAGAGAAAATATGAGAAACATTAAAAAAAAGACAGCAAGAGAGAAGTTAAAGATGAAAATAAAATGTGAATTAGGCTTTAGATATGAATAAAGAAATTTTAAAAGGAACACCAAAAGGGGCCAGAAAAAAAGGAAAACATAGAAAGGAAAAAAAAAAAAAAAAAAAAAAAAAAAAAAAAGCAAAACCAACATCAACATTCACACGTCCGACAGATTCTCCTAACTTGCTAATCCCAAAAGACCGCCAGAAGGAAGTACATGTACTTATTTTTTTTCTTTCTTTTTCTTTTTCGTCCTTTTGCCAACTTTCTTGTCATGAACGACTCGAGAAAACAAATCATCTTGAGCGAAAGGTTTGAGCCTGACTGAGATTGCCAACTTCGATCCGGCTCTGACAGACGAAAAAAAAATGTGACCACAAAATATCCCCAATTATGAAAATAAGGTGATGTTTGTATCTCTAACATGCTTGTTTGTTTGTCCTATTCAATGCGCTCTATCATTATTTTTATCATTGTTATTGTTATTATTACTATTAGTATCATTGTTATTGTTATGATTGCTGTTATCAATAGCGTTACTATTATCATTACTATTATTATTACAGTTATTGTTATCATTATCATTATTATTGTCAATGTTTTTATTATCATCATCATTGTTATCATCATTAATATTATTATCATTGCTATTATCATCATTCTATTTATAATCACCATCATCATTTTTACCCCTATTGTGTTTAGCATTATCAAATATTTATTCTCATTTATCCTTAGCTATTTCATGCATACATACCTACATAACTACATAAGTACACACACACAAACACATACACACACACACATACACACGAACACACACACACACACACACATACGGACCTACAGACTCACATATGCATATAGGCAAAAAAGATAGACTTACAAAACAAATATACATACACATAATACATACACCCGATAAAAAAGACACAAACCCGAACATAAACAAAGATAAACAAGAGGAAGAGTAAACAGAGAGGGAGAAATGAGCGAGGGGGAACACGACCCACAACAAGGCTGAGATAGGAGCGGGCCGCCATTATAGAGAGTCTTCTCCTTCTTAGGTCTTGTCATTTTTATACAAGAGCCTGACACTGGTGACTGACGTTTACTTACATCCAGCCGACTAACATCCAGGTCGACTTGACATGAACACTTTACATGATGAGGCAACCCGTGTACTTTTTCCGGTCCCTCTCTCTTTCTCTCTTATTTTTTTTTATTATTTATTTTTATTCTCTCTCTCTTTCTTTCTTTTCCTCTCTATTCATCTATCCATCTATCTATCTATCTCTCTCTCTCTCTCTCTCACATAGTCGCTCTCACTCTCATTCTCTCTCTCTCTCGGTTTCTCTCTTACACTCTCTCTCTCTCTCGGTCTCTCTATCTCTCTCTCTCTCTCTCTCTCTCTCTCTCTCTCTCACTCCCTCCCTCCCTCCCTCCCTCTCTCCCTCCCTCCCTCCCTTCCCCTCCCTCCCTCTCTCCCCTCTCTCCCTCCCTCCCCTCCCCTCCCTCCCTCTCTCCCTCCCTCTCTCCCTCCTTCCCTCCCTCCCTCCCTCCCTCCCCTCCCTCCCTCCCTCCCCTCCCCTCCCTCCCTCCCTCCCCTCCACCTCCCCCTCCCCTCCCTCCCTCCCCTCCCCATAAACAAAAAAGAAGTATTACCTCACAGCACAGAAATGCCAGGAACGTCTTGCAATAGATATCATGCCACTCCAGCGTCAGAACACTATCGTCCTCCCGGTAGGAAACAGATCAAGGTCAATCCCTCAGACGTGTGGGAAATTGGGCGTGGGATCTACTCGTTGCGATCCCGGGTGACGTGTCCTCAGTGACTTGGTGATTGAGACTGAGGATTCGGATGGTGTTTCGAAAGGAAGTTCGAAGTAGAGCGAGGAAGTTCGAAGCAGAGAAAGGAAGTTCGAAGTAGAGAGAGAAAGTTCGAAGCAGGTAAACTAAGTTCGAAGCAGAGAAAGGAAGTTCGACGCAGAGAAAGGAAGTTCGACGCAGAGAAAGGAAGTTCGACGCAGAGAAAGGAAGTTCGGAGCAGAGAAAGGAAGTTCGGAGCAGAGAAAGGAAGTTCGAAGCAGAAAAAGGAAATTCGAAGCAGGTAAACTAAGTTCGAAGTTGAGAAAGGAAGTTCGAAGCAGAGAAAGGAAGTTCGAAGCAGAGAAAGGAAGTTCGAAGCAGAGAAAGGAAGTTCGAAGCAGAGAAAGGAAGTTCGAAGCAGAGAAAGGAAGTTCGAAGCAGAGAAAGGAAGTTCGAAGCAGAGAAAGGAAGTTCGAAGCAGAGAAAGGAAGGCCTAAGTAGAGAAAGTAAGTTCGAAGCAGAGAAAGGAAGTTCGAAGCAGAGAAAGGAAGTTCGAAGCAGAGAAAGGAAGTTCGAAGCAGAGAAAGGAAGTTCGAAGCAGAGAAAGAAAGTTCGAAGCAGAGAAAGGAAGTTCGAAGTAGAAAAAGGAAGTTCGAAGCAGAGAAAGGAAGTTCGAAGCAGAGAAAGGAAGTTCGAAGTAGAAAAAGGAAGTTCGAAGCAGAGAAAGGAAGATCGAAGCAGAAAAAGGAAGTTCGAAACAGAGAAAGGAAGATCGAAGCAGAAAAAGGAAGTTCGAAACAGAGAAAGGAAGTTCGAAGCAGAGAAAGGAAGATCGAAGCAGAAAAAGGAAGTTCGAAACAGAGAAAGGAAGTTCGAAGCAGAGAAAGGAAGATCGAAGCAGAAAAAGGAAGTACGAAGCAGAGAAAAGAAGTTCGAAGCAGAGAAAAGAAGTTCGAAGCAGAGAAAGGAAGTTCGAAGCAGAAAAATGAAGTTCGAAGCAGAGAAAGGAAGTTCGAAGCAGAAAAATGAAGTTCGAAGCAGAAAAATGAAGTTCGAAGCAGAAAAATGAAGTTCGAAGCAGAGAAAGGAAGTTCGAAGCAGAAAAATGAAGTTCGAAGCAGAGAAAGGAAGTTCGAAGCAGAAAAATGAAGTTCGAAGTAGAGAAAGGAAGGTCTAAGTAGAGAAAGGAAATTCGAAGTAGAAAAAGGAAGTTCGAAGAATGTAAACTAAGTTCGAAGTTGAGAAAGGAAGTTCGAAGCAGAAAAAGGAAATTCGAAGCAGGTAAACTAAGTTCGAAGTTGAGAAAGGAAGTTCGAAGCGATATGTATGTCTTTGCGTTGACTGGTTTTGTGGGGATCTCCAAGGGATAAGCAGTGTATATTGAAAGACTAAAGGTACGTTCGAAGTTGTTTAGATGACTTGACAGTTTTGATATAACCAAAATCAATGTTGCTTAGCTAAAAATGAAGCAAATGTTAGAAACTCAGTGTTGACTTAACCAGAGTTCATTAAAAAATGAAAAAAAAAAATAAATAAATAGAAAACAAATAATGAATATATATATATATATATATATACATATATATATATATATATATATATATATATATATATGTATGTATAATGTAATGTTAAATGTTAACATTAAATAAATAAAAAATATAAGATATTTATTGTTTTACTTATCAAACCATCAATCTATTTATATATTCTTTTA
>BOPN01002652.1:67706-71044 GCA_017312705.2 Penaeus japonicus | reverse complement strand
ATATATATATAGCGTTGCCAAAAAATTATCTTTTGCTAAATTACTACGTATTCAGCATCATTATAATTTTCAGATTCTTCCTTATATACTAGATATTCCATCATCTAAAGCCTAAGATAGCTAGTATATAGAAAAAAAATAGTTTATATGAATAATATCATTCTCAATAAGTTACTTAATAATGCAAAATATAAGTATTAATTCTACAGAGCATAAATAAATATCATTGGCTACTTTCTTCCGCCTAAGTATCTGATACAACCTATAATGAGGTTACAATAAAAACAAGAAGTAACTACACTGTAAAAGAAGTCACCATCACATCACTCTTCTGAAGCCATCATCATTATGTTCAATGTATTCATAAAAAGGAATAGCGTACTTCACAAGTAACACCTGTAGCAATTATATAACCGGGTATCAGCTCTGTAACATATCCATACAACACTGCAAAATGTCGTAGATTTAGTCCACCGGTTTCCCCTAAACACCTGGGAGCAGAGAGAACATGGCCATCGCTCCTCTGGGACTCGCTGTTGCTTCACAGTGCGCGTTCTATGTGAGCCCGGGTTCGAACACAGGTTGAGAACGAAGCAGGCTGAATCCGTAGAATAGTCAATCTCCTAGCATGTTTCGACATAGATTTAGATAAACCGTGATAATATATATATATATATATATATATATATATATATATATATATATATATCTCTATATATATTTGGACCTTTCTCAGGCTTTTGGGTTCGCGACTCCTGTCTGTCTGTGTGTGTCTAGCCAGTTCTAAACCGTCTTTGTAAATGCACGTAGCCAAGAGAATTTTATAAGCATAATGATAATAATCAGGAAAGAGCGCTATGGTTATATACATTACGATGTGTTCTCTGTGCAGAGGAGTGTCCCCTTGCAGCACTCGTGTCACCGCTGGGTGTCGCACAACACAAAGATTCTCTTCTCTTGTAAAGGTCTGATTGAGTGTCTGTACGCAGAGGAAGTGACCCAGAGACGCCAGGTAACTGCTTAGGGCGACGTGGATGTTTAGCATAATATGTATCATGTGTAACATGCAATGGATAGTGTCTCAAATATAGAGGGGAATAAAATTCCTGTACTACTGTATACTCTGTGTTGGCTTGTTGTTCACAGGGGAAACTCTTCTGTACGTCACTTGTATATATCTAAAGAAAATTTCATTACATTACATTGGTTTGACATGAATTATATCTATATCTATCTATCTATCTATCTATCTATCTATCTATTTATCTCTCTCTCTCTCTCTCTCTCTCTCTCTCTCTCTCTCTCTATCTCTATCTATCTATCTATCTATCTATCTATATATATATATATATATATATATATATATATATATATATATATATATATGTATATATATATATATATATATATATATATATATATATATATATATATATATATATATACACACACACACACACACATATATGTGTGTGTGTGTTGATTTGTGTCTTTGTTTGTTTAAGTGTGTATATAGATATGTCGGTATGTTTATGCAAGTGTCGAAAAAAAAGAAATAAAAAAGACGTCACAAACAGAACCAAGAGGTAAGAGAACTGCAACATTAGCATCTGATGCAAGCGCTCACACATACACAATCATAAATACTGCCTGCATCGCCCACAAGCGTTGCTCTCAAGGGCATGTTGCAGCTGCGGTTTAAAGTCATGCTTGATGATGCTTGGAACCTGCCGAGTGAATATGCTTGTTTGCTGCTCTCCTGTTTTTTTTTTTGTTTTTTTTTTTTTTTAGGAGGGGGCGAGTGAATATTTCTGAGCTTGTTAGTGCTTAGATGTTTGTATGTGTGCGTATTTGGAGGTAATTGCCTCTTTGCTGCATGTGTGATTGCGTGCTGTGTATGTATGTGTTTGTGAGTTAGTATTTCTTCGTGTTTTTTTTTTCTTTCTTTCTTTCTTTCTTTCTTTTTGTGTGTGTATTTGCTTATGTGTGCAGCGTAGATTTTGCCTTTTAGTTGTGCATGTAGGATACTTTTTTTTTTTTGTCCTTTTTTCTTTGAATACTTAACGTCTGATTTTTTTTTCTTTTTTCTTTTACTGCAAAGCAAGAGAAGCCGAGTAAAAACAGATGTCAAGAAAAGGAAGAAAGAAATGATAATAATTGAAAAATAGAACTTCAAAGAGAGAAAGAGAGTGAGAAAAAAAACAGAAACGTTCAAAGGAAATGTTAAAAATAAAGTAGAGAAAGAGATAAGGAAAGAAAGAAACAAGGGGAATGAAAAATAAGGAAATGGATAATAAGAGGGAAATGGAGGTGGGAAGGATTGAAACAAAAAGGGAAAGAAAGAGACGGGAAGAAACAAACTTGCAGAGACAGAGAGAGCGAGAGACCGAGAATAAGAAAGAGAAAGAGTGATGGATAAATGATACAAAGAAAGGGACCTACAAAAACTATTGATAAATAGATAAACAGAGAGAGGAAGAAAGAGATGAAAGAACAGCCAGATAAATATTATATACCATACAATGTATGAATAACCAAAAAAAGGAAATATCTATAGGTACGAAAAGAAGAAAAAGAAGAAGAAAAAAAAAAAAAAACTACGCTAAACCTCGGAAATAGAAAATAATGATGTTAATTGACCACCACACTGACAGCTGCAACTCGAAAAAAAATGGCAAATGCAAATTGGAAATGATAATGAGGTTCACCTTAGAAGGATTTGCAAATAGAAATGCGAACAGAACAAAAGAGAGAGAGAGAGAGAGAGAGAGAGAGAGAGTGAGAGGGGGGGGAAGAGTGATATTGGAAATTTAACAAGAACACTGTTAGATGAACATATAACAAGAAGAACGTGTGACAAAATCAAATAACTAGAATATAAAATAGGAACACCATTGTAACAAGGATAACATAGGACATGCGCATGTAACATATGACAAGAATACATAACAGTTTGAACAAATAAAACAAATAAATAGATAAATTGGTGACTATATAACAAGATGAATATACAGCATGACACAGGATGAACAAATAATGAAGTGAATATAATAAAAAAAAAGGTTTAAAGAAGAATCTATAAGAAGATTGATAGATCAATAACGAGGTTGTGAGATAGATAGATTGTTAGACAGGTAAGAAAACAAGAAAGATAGATAGCAAAACAAAAAAGCCCAAGAGTGCGGATAACAGCTGTAGAAAATGTAGGTAAGAGAGAGAGAGAGGGGGGGGGGGAGGGGGCAGGAGAGAGCGTGAAGGACAGGTGAATGAGAGAGACTGAGATAGAAGGGAGAAAGAGAGAGAGTGCGATAGAAGGGAGAAAGAGAGAGAAAAGAGAG
>BOPN01002652.1:55206-57706 GCA_017312705.2 Penaeus japonicus | reverse complement strand
AGATTCAGAAAAAAAAAAATTAAGATACGTAAAATTCAAAGTTAAACGAAAAGGTAAAACTAAAAGCGGCGTAAAGGTTCAATATTAAGTGTAAATATGAATCCATAACACATCCAGCATGAATACACCTCGGCAAGTATAAGAGACAGTACAACCTTGTTTCAGTATTTCCTGGTGTAAATCCAAAAACGTAATCTTTGGGCAGAATACCCACTTCATTTATTTTAGCAAAAAACATTGGGTTACATGACCTAACGCGGACGGAGGTGTAGCGGTAAAACAATAAAACAATAGATGGTAAACATTTAAATGGAGTTGTTATCAATACAACTAGAAAGTCAGGAGCAACCGTGCATAAAAATCCATTAACAATAAAATATACGTATTCAATGCGATTCCATGAGTAAAATGATAAAAGTAAAGCGTTGATTTGGTAATAAAAGTGAAATCAAAATGCTTGATAAATAAAAAGAAATCATTATAACAAAATAGAACAATGAAACAATGAAAAAAGGAGCAAAAACAATCGCAGCAGATGCGGATGGTTTGTTATCCGCACACCACGTGAATCAGTTACACAGAAGGTGGATAACCAAAGACTTATTTATATATGGCTCTCTATTTACAACGAATAAAAAAAAAGATAAACACCACGTGAATCAGTTACACAGAAGGTGGATAACCAAAGACTTATTTATATATGGCTCTCTATTTACAATGAATAAAAAAAAAAAGATAAACAAAATACTAGTAAAATAAGGGCCAGAGTAAAACGAAAATATATAAAATCGTAAAAATAAGGAGGCTGCCGCGGGAGGAAGTGGTACATTGTGCTCAACTCCCCTATGAATTACTGCGGGATGCTGGGCAGGATAGGGATAGGATGGAGGTAGGAAAGGATAAGGAGCGAGATAAAAGGTAGAGCTAGAATGACGAGGGAAGAGAAGAGTGAGAAATTAGCGTAGAAGTAGATAGGAGTGTAAGAGCGATAGGATGAGGGAGAGAGCGAATGAGAGGGGTAGAGGAGGATGTGGAAAAGGATGAGGGGTGGGGGTGGGGGGGTAGGGGGTGGTACTAGATGGATCTAGTCGGGGGGGGGGGGGGCAAACTTCACAAGTCTTCGTTCTTTGATTTAATGAAATAATCAATAGAAGGATTATATGACAGAAAGTTGATATGAGAAAAACACGATAAAACTAGAAATGGAAGGATGATAGCAATAACAAGAAAAAAAATGAAGTGTGAAGACAAAAAAGATAAAGAAAAAAGATAAGAGAATTTATATTATATCTCGTTATTTTGTTGACCACATGCCGTGTGTCGTTAGAGATTAGATAACTGCTCAGAAGAAAAAGTAAAAATAACAAATTGAAGATAAATAATGATGAGGAGAATAATAATAATGATGATGATGATGATAGTGATAATGACAATGATAAGGATAATGAAGATGATGATGATGATAATGAATGTATAT
This sequence comes from Penaeus japonicus, assembly GCA_017312705.2. Lineage (NCBI taxonomy): Eukaryota > Metazoa > Arthropoda > Malacostraca > Decapoda > Penaeidae > Penaeus > Penaeus japonicus. The sequence continues at coordinate 56,229 of BOPN01002652.1, read as the reverse complement.
ACGTATGTGTATATGTTTGTATAAAAAGGGTTAGATGTTAGAACGAATATATAAATAAAGAGATAACAAGAGAATCGTGAATTCCAATCACCAAAAAGGCAGTTCTTTCTTTTCTTCTCTCTTTTCTTTTCTTTCGGAGACATTTAACAGGGTTCATCGTCTTCGAAATCCAATAGACCCAGCTGGCAAAGTGACTATCACTCTGGCTTATTGCATATCAATAGGAATTGTGTCACGCTCTTTCTTCTTTCGCTCATTTCTTAGTTCATTTTATATCTTTCTTTCATTTTGCTTCTTCTTCTTTCATTTTTCTTCTGCTTCTTTCATTTTTCTTCTGCTTCTTTCATTTTTCTTCTGCTTTCATTTTTTCTTCTGCATCTTTCATTTTCCTCTCCTATTTTCATTTTTTTTCTGCTTCTTTCATTTCCCTTCTTCTTCTTTCCTTTTTTCTTCTATTTCTTTCATTTTCCTTCTTCTTCTTCTTTCATTTTTCTTCTACTTCTTTAATTTTTTCTTCTTCTTTCATCGTTTTCTTCTTCTTTCATTTTTTTCTGCTTCTTTTATTTTTCTTCTTCTGTCTCTTTTATTTTTCTTCTACTTCTTTCCTTTTTCTTCCTCTTCTTCTTTGCCTCCTTCTTTCCATTTTCATTCTTCTCTTTCGTGTCGTCAATCTCATTTAGAGAGAGAGAATGAGAGAGAGAGAGAGTGATAGATGGATAGAGAGAGAGAGAGAGAGAGAGAGAGAGAGAGAGAGAGAGAGAGAGAGAGAGAGAGAAGAGAGAGAGAGAGAGAGAGAGAGAGAGAGAGAGAGAGAGAGAGAGAATGAGAGAGAGAGAGAGAGAGAGAGTCCATGATTATCATAATACTAACGCTGATAATAATGATAATGATGATAGTAATGATATCAATGATAATGACGATAGTAACGATAAGGGATAACCACAGAACAACTATAAAGATGATGATAATAACAACAATGATGGTAACAATGATAATGATGGTAATAATGACATCAATATAACA
>BOPN01002652.1:15000-23854 GCA_017312705.2 Penaeus japonicus | reverse complement strand
ATATGAAAATAGTTATTGTTATCATTATCATTATTATCAATTCTATTATAATTGTTACTATTATCATCATTAGTACTCTTGTTGCTATGATAAGTGTTAATTTTATTGATATTATAGATAATAATGATATTTGTTGTTATAATTATCATCATCATCATTATATTCATTTTTAGTATCATTACTACTGCTAATATCATTATCGCTATTATCATCATTATCATGATTGTCATTAGCACTTTTGCTTCTGCTGATATTATAATTTCTATTATCGTGATTTTTATTGTTATAGTTGTAAATTTTATATTAGCGCTTGTGTAATTATTACAATGATTATTACTTCCATTGTTATTAGTGTTGTTGTCGTCATCATTATCACTATGGTTATAATTATTTTTGTTTTTTTATTTTCATTATCTTTTCTTATTTTCTTATCTATATTTTTTTATCATTTTTAATCTAATAATTCATCTTTATCATCATCTTCATTATCATTATCATTACTATTAGCATGATTTGTCATCATTTGTGTGTGTGTGTGTGTTTGACACACACACACAAACACATTTTTCTTACATTGTTTTTTTATGATATTTTTGGCGTTTCACACATATGCTTCACCAATTGCCATTTGTAATATGTAAGTGTCTGTCGATGCAGATGAAACACTTCCCTGGAAAGCCACCTTCCGAATTTATGCATAAGTATTGTTTAATGTTTGGATGGCAGTTATGAATATCGACAATGCAACCGTGTTTGCAGCTGAACGCAAAGTGATAATTTCGGCAAACTCTCTTGGCAGAGGCTGGATTTTATTTCAGGGATCTAAGACACTCAATGGTAGTGTTACGTATAGCATTTTTAAGCTAGATGGTAAATAATTATTATTGTTAGTGGTTTTGCAGTTGAGAAAAAAATAACTATTTTGTTATGAAGTTGCAGTCAAGCAATCAATATTTGTGTCAGCATAATGAAAATAGTGTTAATTCTTATATAGGAAGCCTTGAGAGCAAATTATATTTCTTTAATATGTAGAACCTTTTTTTATGAAACAGTCTAAAAAAATTGCCTGATGAATGTCTTCTAAACTCATTTATTTTGCAGAGCCATTAGGTCTTCTAATTCACTTTCTATAAAGCCTTGCTATGCATGTTTTCTATACAGGTTTTATATAATTGTGTATTACTCTTTTAGGGGAAACGTGAATCAAAGGATTTCCTGTTGTTCTAGCATTTCTTGACTGCTCCTCAAGAGACTATGTCGTTTTGCATTTTTACCACTTCCGACCAGTCTGCTTTTCCTACAGCTCACTCGTAAGGTTTTACTTGATTTAGAAAATAATCTTCAGTGATATTTTCTTCTTCAGCATCACCATATGCCAATACAAATCACAAAATTTCTTCACTATCTCCAGTATTATTTACTCCAGCTCCCCTGCATCCTTTTCCGTTTGTTAATGTCACACTTTTTTTTGTATAATAATCTACACCTCATCTTAGCCTCATAACAATCAATATCTTCCATATGAGCTTCTCTTGATTATTTTAGAACATCATTACGACTACTCGAAGTTTTATGGTTTGGGAGAAGTTACAGTTATTGAAACACTTTAGTGTGTATGTATGTGTGTGTGTATGTGTGTGTGTGTGTGTGTGTGTGTGTGTGTGTGTATGTGTGTGTGTGTGTGTGTGTGTGTGTGTGTATGTGTGTGTGCATGTGTTTGATTACATATGTGCACATATGAGTTCCATTAAACATAGGCCTATGTATAGATGAGTCTGCACACGCCTGAGCATCAAGAGAAGTGCCTCGTGCTGTCTCTCCCCTCACACGATCGGAAGAGATGCACAGGCTATGAATCAATGATATCCCTCGGCCTTGGAAAGAGGCTTACAGGCTGTGCAGCGGAATCTCCATGTAATATGTAAAGGTTCGATTCTCGGTCGACCTTTGGCTAGGAGGAGCTCGGGACTTAGGGGAGTTGGATGCCAAGGACGTAAGTGATAGAGGTATTGGGAAAATAAGTGTAGGTAGATCCCACTTCGGTTCTCGTAATGTCAGAGATGTGGTTGAATTCACGCACATGGGTGTATGTCAACGGGTATATATATACTTGTATGTGTCTGTTTGTGTGCGTGGGTAGAGAGATAGAGAGATATATAGAGAGAGATAGATAGATGGATAGATAGATAGATAGAGAGAGAAAGATAGATATATGCATAAGATACATTTGATCGATTATATAAGATAGATGGATATATATAAATATAATAAATATGAAACCTCAGATTAGGTTATATCAGAACATTAAATAGTATGTTAGCAAACTAATCACATATACCTCCCCCCACTCTCCATTATACCCCCCCCCACTCCCCCACCTCTCCACTCCACACACACACCCAAACTCCAAGTCTCTCATTCCCCCACTTCCCCCTTCCCTTATCTGCCGCCTGCCCTCAACCCAATTCCCCCCCCCCTCCTTCTCCTCTTGTCACGTACTCCCTGAATCTTCCCTAGCCATTACTCACCGTAACCCTACCACCCTAGTCACGCCTTCCCCATCCCCTTCACTATCCCCCACCCCCTCCACTCTCCCCCTCCCAATCTCTAACCTCTACCCCAACCCCTGATCGAGTACCCCCACCCTCACCCCCCTCTCCATTTCTTCTTTTCCTTTTCCGACTCTTTTCCTTTCTCCTCTATCCCTCCCCCTTCTCCTCTTTCCCTTATAAACTCTATTTCCTTTTTCATCTCCCCCTCCACCCTCTCGTCCCCTTTTCTTTCCTTACCTTCCCCTTCCAACCCCTTACCCCCTATATCCCTTCATTCTCCCTTCCCTTTCCTTCTACCCTTCTTCCTTTCGCTTTTCCTCTACCCCTTCAACCTTCTCTTCCATTTTCCCTCCATCCCCTCCCCCACTTTTCTACCCTGACTTCCCTATTCTCTCTCCCCTCCACCCCTCTTTCCCCACGCCCTCCACCCCCTCTTCCATATTTCCCCTCCCTTCTCCACGCCCCATCCCCCCTCCACCCTCCTTTCCCTCTCCCTCTTCCACACCCCTCCCCCCTCACTTCCCTATTCCCTCTCCCTTCCCCTCCCCCCCTTCCACCCTCCACCCCCCCCCCTCTCTTCCCCCTCTCCCTTCACCCTCACTTCCCTCTCCCTCCTCCACTCCCCCCCTTTCACCCTCCCCCTCTCTTCCCTCTCCCTCCTCCATCCCCCCCTTTCCCTCCCTCCCTTCCGCCCCCCACCCTTTGTCCCCCCTCCCTTCCACCCCTTCTATCCCCCCCCATGAAAGTGAGTGACTGTAGTTACCAAAGTTCACATTTCGCCTGTGATTGTTCGACTGCCAGCCAGTTTATGGTCAGGTAAAGTACGACAGTTACGATCTCGATGCACTGTAGTTCGAGGCCAATTAGCGGTAATGATCGTCAGGACGTCGAATTTGAATGGTCCGTTTACCCAGTGACGTCACAAAGCAATGGAGTCATCTGATTGGATGAGACAACCGCAATCAGCTTAAATTGACGTTGGAAATCTTTCTCTATAAACTGTCCCGCGGACTTTAAGAGAGAGAGAGAGAGAGAGAGAGAGAGAGAGAGAGAGAGAGAGAGAGAGAAATAAAGAGAGAGAGAGAGAGATAGAGAGAGAGAGAGAGCAATATCTTTGTTCGTGTCGCTAAGCTCAACTCCGATGAATCTCCAAAGGGAAAAGACGCGTGATTAATAAATAAACTTTATTTGTAATCCCATCATCATCAAGATTATAATCACCATTAAACTATTAAGTCTTCAAGTTAAGCAAAGTCTCCGCAGTGGTCGTCCCAGCAGTCTAGCTGTGTGTGTTAAACAAATTCTCTCACCATTGTTCGCTACAGATCACACACAAAAAAAAAGGGTTACGAAAAACTTGTCATGCCCCCCCACCCCCCCCCCCACCCCCACCCCTCTCCCCATCCCATCCCTTTGCCTTGGATCCCGTCTTCCCTATTTTTTCCGGGGAAGCTTAAAGAATACGGCCAGTTAACCCTTACCCAAAAAAAGGGGGGGGGGGAGGGGGGAGGAAGCTGCGTGCAATGAAATACAAACCCAGGCGCTCAATGGGACGAGGAAAAAAAAATAAAAAAAATTTACCTAACAAAGGAAGAGGACTTTAAAAGAAGGACAATATAGCCTTGTGAAGCAACGTTGTCAGAGAGAGAATTAGAGCGAGAGCAAGAGTGTTGACTGGGTAAGCACGCGTCCCTCTTTCCGTTGTAGGTGACCGAGTAAAGGTAACAATGGCGCTAACATAATCCCTTTTATCTAATCATTTAACACTGACTTGCTACCCTGACGTTTCTGGTGAGGTAGCAGTGCATATCGTCTTTAGTGTTGGTACTCGCTTTGTTCTGGTTATCTCTCTCGCTTTCTCTCTCTCTCTCTCTCTCTCTCTCTCTCTCTCTCTCTCTCTCTCTCTCTCTCTCTCTCTCTCTCTCTCTCTCTCAATCTGTATATCTATATATATCTATCTATCTATCTCGCTCGCTCGCTCTGGTACTTGCTTTGTTTGTATTCTCTCTCTCTCATGCTCTCATTCTTGTTTTGTTTTAGCGTTTGTTTTAATCTCTCTTTTGTTGTTGAACTCTCTCTCTTTTGTGTTGTTTTATTCTCTTTCTCTCTCATGTTTTGTTTTTAGTCTTTCTTTTTCTTTAAATGATATATTGCTTTCGCTCTTTTTTTTACTCTCTCTCGCATAGGCTTTGTTTTGATTCTATTTCTACCTTTTCCTCCTTCCCGCCTCTCTCTCTCTCTCTCTCTCTCTCTCTCTCTCTCTCTCTCTCTCTCTCTCTCTCTCTCTCTCTTTCTTCCTCTCGCTTTATAATAATAAATCCAAAAAAACTGGTATTCGACTCCTTAGTGACTAACCTATTTTGAATTGTACTATAGTAAAAATCTAAACACAATTATATGGTATGAAGGAAACAAGATGTCTTTTCTGATATTTTATTTCTATCAACCTAATCTATAACTGATAATACAATAGAGTGTTCAGATCGTATTTTGTATCTTGAAAAAAAAACAAAAACAACAACAATAGACAAGTTTGTTTCGTAGTCCCTGTAGTAGTTGTGAACATTTTTGTGGTTTTGTTCTCAATAAACTATTTCCACAATTCTAAATAAACACTGAATTTTGAGTGACTTGAATACATATATAAAAATAATCTACCAAATACCACTGATTTCTTTTTTCTTCAGTTAAGTGGATTCTGGACAGACATTCAACACCTGTAGAATAGGCATTGGGCCATTTTCATTTGTATTATGCGGATGATGGCCAATACAGTAGAATTAAAAAGCCCCCCCCCCTCTATAAAAAAAAAAAAAAAAAAATCGCTCGTGCAGATCCGACACAAATGGTCAGATTCGCCACCAGTTCCGTGACTCCCGTTGTCTTGCGTGAGGGAAAATAAAGCCTTTGAAAATCCTTTAAGCCTTCACGTAAAAGATTCCTTCGAGATTCGGCATCAGATCCTTTTAAACGGGATGTGATGGGGTTTCGACCGAAGGAGGAAAGAGGGTATGAGGAATGAGGGAAGGAGGGATGGAGACTCAATGAGGGGGAGAGAGATGGTGTGATAAGTAAGGGGAAGGAGAAGACATGGAGAGAATGTAGAGATAGCTTGCATAGTGACGGAAAATGTATGAGGAGGATAATGCTAGAAGGGAAAGGAATAGAATGGAGAATGTGAGGGAAATGAGGGGAAGAATGCATGAAAGGAAAGAGATAGCATAAAGAGTGAAATGAATCATGAAGGGAGGGATAATACATGAAGAGAAAGAGTAGGAATATTGAAGGGAAACAAGGGGAAAGTAATAAATGAAGAGAATGAGAGAGCATGGAGAACGAGGGAAAACACGAGAAAAAGAAATGAAGAGAAAAAGGGTATAACATGAAGAGGGGAATATAAGAGAAAGTAGGAAATACATGAAAAGAAAGAGGTATTATAAAAAGCGAATAAAAAACTATGAGGAGTAGGAAGAGGAAGATAGGACATAAAAGGAGAGAAAGAAATCAAAGAGAAGGGGAAAACACACGGTGAAAGATATTATATAAAGAAAGAGAGGATAAGGAGAAAGAGAGAACGATGAAATGAAGGATAGAGATAGAGAGAGTGAAAAAGTACGAACAAGACAAAGAAATAAAATTAAAAAAAGATAATAAGAAACAAAGAGAGAGTGATTAGCCCTCCCCTCCTAAAAAATAATAATAATAATAATAAAAAAATAAAGGATAATGCTAAGAGAAATAGCTATATAAAAATAAAAATAAAACATTAATAGAAACATTTATAACAAGAAAAAATATAAGGAAACGAAATTACAAAAAAAGGATAAAGAGAATGGGGTAGAAATGAAAAATGAATGTAGAAAACAGAAAAAACAAAAATTACAAGCACACAAAAAGAGAAAGATAAGTAAGATAAACAAGAGGAGAAGAGAAGTGTAAGAAAAGAGTGAAGTAGAGATAATGAAAGGTTTGAGAAAAGATATTTTGGAGGAATAAGAAGTAATGCGGGAAGGGATGGTAAAGAAGGAGGAGGAAGATAAATGGTGATAAAGGGGAAAAAGGGGAGGAAGAGAAGAAGGAGGAGAAAGAAGGAAGAAAATAAAAAAGGAGAAGAGGTAAATAGAGAAAGAGAGGAAGAGAAAGTAAGGTAAAAACGATAGAAAATATGAAAATATAAATTGAATCACAGAAAAGTGATAAGTAAAAAGAACAAAAAAAAAAAAAAAAAAAAAAAAACAGAAGAAAGGAAAGATTTTTTTAATGAAAATTTTGAAATAAAGAACAGAACAAAAGTAACCTTTAATGAACAATAGATAAGTATGTCATTTTCAAGAAAGGGAGAGACAGAGAGAGAGTAAAAGAGAGAGAAAGTGCGAACGAGAGTGAGAGAGACAGAGATAGATAGATAAATAGAGAGAGAGAGAGAGAGGGAGAAAAAAAGAGAGAGGGAGGGAGAAAGAGAGAGAGAAAGAGTAAAAAAAGAAAAAGAAAAAAATCGTAGAATAACCTTGAAAATGTTTATCAGAATGTTATATTCTAATTAGCCATTCATTTAAACTACTGCTGTTGTTTTATCTGTGTGTGTGTTTTATTTAACCGCGGTAAGCTCTGAAACGATAGAGAGAGAAAAGAGAGAAGAATAAAGATTGTGGGTTAATAAGAAGATGGAGAAGGGTATATGTTTAGATCGATAGATATAAGGATTTTGCAGGGAAGTAACTAATTTACATATCATCGGATTTTATGATCTAAAGGGAAGTATCTCTCTCGCCCTCTCTCTCTCTCTCTCTCTCTCTCTCTCTCTCTCTCTCTCTCTCTCTCTCTCTCTCTCTCTCTCTCTCTCTCTCTCTCTCTCTCTCTCTCTCTCTCTCTCTCTCTCTCTCTCTCTCTCTCTCTCTCTCTCTCTCTCTCTCTCTCTCTCTCTCTCTCTCTCTCTCTCTCTCTCTCTCTCTCTTTCGTATATCTTTCTCCATCTATCTATTTTTCTACCTATTTAACTATATATATCTCTATATCATAATTAGCTATCTATCCATTTAACTACATATGTTTCTGAATATCCCCCTATCAGGAAAAAGAAAAAAAAACGTGTGTATATGTATAAATACATATATATCAAAATATGCGCGCGCAGGGTGTAAGTGTGAGTGTGTGTGTACGTGTGTGTGTGTGTGTGGATCATTGCCTTCAATATTCCTCCACGGTTCCCTTTGTCCGCCTTGTGAATGTCAGTGTTTTCGAGTTCTGTTTCTTGCACGTATGACCTCCTTGTGGTCGAACAAATGACCGTCACAAAGAGTGTTGTAAAGGAAGATTTCGGGAAAACAACATTACTGTTTGTCTCTTATGAGCAGCATTAGGGCATGATTGTCCTTGTGCGACGTGCAGTAAGTGAAACCATCGGTGTAAACCCGTAGAGTTATCTACCGTAAAGGATTATTATTTTCCTAACTTGTTGTTATTGTTGCGATTTCTCTCTTTCTTTCTCTCAGTCTTTTCTCCTTGCATTTCGCGTGTGCCAATTACCAAGAAGAAATATATACCGTGACCATCCCCCCATTAAAAAAACAGTAAACGTTCCAACAATAAAACACAAACTGACATGACAACGAAAGATAAGCGTTTTAATGCCGAATAATTGCCTGTATGGAAAGGCCAACTGCAGCAGACAAATATCTATTCTAAGGCACGTCTCCACTCCTTAATCTTAGAGAAAGTGCAGTTCCGTTCGATATTTTTTTTTGTTTGCGTAGTATATCTCGACTTGGGGTTTTAATAGCTCGTAGAAGAGTTTATGTGTGCATTATAACCCTTTAATAGTGGTCGTGGAGAGCCATTTTATGTCAGTGACCTCCGTCTCGCCGCTTGATTGACAGGGAGATAAAGAGGGGGAAGAGAGATAACGTAAAGGAGAGAGAGAGAAGAGAGGGTTGCAGGAGACGTTTTAGATTTAGAGATGGGGAGGAAAGAATGAGTGTCTTTAAGAGAGCAAAGTGGGAAACGTTAGATAGAGAGAGAGAGTAAGATAGAAAGAGAAAGAGATATAGACAGTCAGGCGGGCGTATGGACAGAGACAGACAGGCAGAGAGAGAGAGAGAGAGAGGGAGAGAGAGAGAGAGAGAGAGAGAGAGAGAGAGAGAGAGAGAGAGAGAGAGAGAGAGAGAGAGAGAGAGAGAGAGAGAGAGAGAGAGACAGAGACAGAGATGGAGAAAGGTTGCTAAGAAGAGAGATATTAACGTAGCAGTAATACCATTTAATTGCATCTTCATATACAAGTTTAACTTTTCCTCTATCAAAATAGG
>BOPN01002652.1:0-5000 GCA_017312705.2 Penaeus japonicus | reverse complement strand
CTCCCTCTTTTCCCCCATCGCTTTCCCTATCTTTCTCTTTTCCTTGTCTTTTTCACCCTTTCCCCTCCCCGCCTATCTTCTTTCCCTTCTCCCTGTTTCCTCCCCCCTCCCCTCCATCTTCTTCTTCCCCTCCTCCCTGTTTCCCCCCACCCCCTTCTCCACCTCCCTTTTCCCCCTCCCACTCTCCTACCTTCATCCTCACCTCCCCCTTTTCCCTCTCCCCACTTCCCTTCCCCCCACCTCCACCCCCCCCTTACATTCCGTTTCCTTGGTAACATTTCCAGCTCCCTTCCTCAACCCTTTCCCCTCTCCTACCCCCCCTCTCCCCCGCCCACTCCCCCTTCTCTTCCCTTCTCTCCGCGCATTTAACGACTGCTCGAGACCCCCGCGAGATCTGGCGAGAATATACGAGATCTTACGAGAGGATACGAAGCTCTCTTTATTCTCGTTCTTCCTTTTACCACCCGTTTTATCATTGGTCTTCTTATGTCCCTCTTACGTTTTTTCTTTTTTTTTTCTGTAACTCTTCTTTCCCTTTCGTCTCCTGTTATTCCTATTCGTTTTTTCACTGTTTGTTTTAGCGGTTATCTTTTTTTTCGCCTTTTTTTTCTTTCTTTCTTTCCCTTCCCCCTTATTCTCTTACTTCCCATTCCTCTTACCTTGTTCCTTCTTTCAATAATTGATTTGGCAAAACCTCTATAATAAATCAAGATATTGCCATGGTTTTAATTCAATATCAAATTCTTTCATGTAAAAGGTTTATTCTATTATACTTAAAAATATGTTTATAAAGGGAAAAAAATAACATAGCAATGATAATAAAATAAGGACAGGGATAATAATAATGATTATACTAACAATGACAATGATATAAGAAATCATGATGATAAGTATAATAATGATATTGATAATGATAATGATAATAACTATAACCATCCTTATCATCATTATTATCATCCCCATCTTACATTGTCACTATCATTATCAATACTATTATCATTAGTATCATTAATATGGTCATTACCATATCTTGCATTATTATCATTTACATAACAAAGATAAAAAATAATGCTCATGATTTTCAATTAAGAAACAATCAAACATATAAGATAAATATTTCCGGTCTAACTTCCCCGCTCGTTCTCCTCTGCTGCAACTTCCCTGCAACTTCCATTTATTAACCCCCCCCCTCCTCCCCCAGTAAAAGGTCCCATTGGCTAAGGAATCCCTGAGAACCGTTTCCTAAAATAAAGTTTATATTGGGCAAACCTATTACACACAGCTGTAAAACATCCCTGCCAAACTGCTGTGAAATCGAAATAGCTATATGATATTACTATGATTACTATTTTTTTTTTTTTTATAATACTGCTACTATTACTGCAACTTTCTTTCTATTTTTTGCTATCATTGCAAATTAGTATAGGTTCGACTACTATGTGCTATTTCTGCTGCTACGACTATTACTATATCTACTATAACTACTACTACTACTACTATATAACTACTATTACTACTACTATAACTGATACTCATACTAACGTTATCTCTATTAATAGCATGATTATTTAACTTCTAAATCATTTTATTCTGCATATCAATATCATTATCTTTGCTGCTGTTGTTATTATTAATGTCATCAATATTATCATCATCTTTTTTTCCATTATCGTTATCATTATCATTGTTATTGCTATCAACATTACCATTATCATTATTATCATCACTTGTTGTTGTTACTTATAATGAATAGTATCATGATTACCATTTTCATTATTGTTATCATTATTACTATTATCAATACCATAATATTCCTCATATTTATCAAAATCACTAAAAATATCATCTTCATCATTCTTATCATCACTCTATCAGCATCAACATTATAGCTACCAGCCTTATCAACCGCATTATCGCTATTATGTTTTGTTTGTTTGTTTGTTTCTGGTATATTCCCCAATCTGTATAAGTATCCAAGTCACATCCATACATACATATCCTATCATACGCTCCGCTTAATTTATTTACTAAGCAGCGTTCTTATGCGACTCCAGCCAATCCTTTATTCATAGTCAATTCCAGAAAGAAAGGTTGTCTTGATGTTTGAGGACTGAATTCCTCTCAGGGTCTACAGAAGTGATCGATGAAGCGAGAGAGAAAGATTTTTTTTTTCTCTCTCTCTCTGTCTCTGTTTGTTTTTGTTAATCTGCCTGTCATTCTCTCTTTCTCTGTTTCTAAGTCTCTCTCTCTATCTCTCTCTCTCTCTCTCTCTCTCTCTCTCTTTCTCTCTCTCTCTCTCTCTCTCTCTCTCTCTCTCTCTCTCTCTCTCTCTCTCTCTCTATATATATATATAAATATTTCTCTTTCATCTATTCTCTTTTCCCTGTATTTCTCTTTCTGTATGATTTTTCTATACATCTATCAGCCGTATTCTATGACGTTTTCTGCGTGTCGTGGCCATGTCATGTTCATGTTATGTCCATGTCGTGTTCATGTAACGAATGCGGTAATCTAGGACGCAAAAGCGTGGCAAGTTTGCGGCAGTTGCTTCAGGTTTACCAACCGTTCCAAAGTTAACATGTTTCGGATGAATGACACTGTCCAAACGACAAATTCATAAGAGAAACAACAATCATAGGTAGCACTAACATAAGATACTTCAATTTTGGTATGAATCAGTCGTTGTACTTGTTCCTAGTTAAAGAATTGACAACCATTTCACGAACGCGCTGTTGGTAATTCACTCTACGCTCGGTCAAAACAAACGAGATGAGAGGGATCGTGTGTTTATGAACAGATCTTCCTTATTTTATCTTTGTATATACTGTACATATATGCGCATTTTTAATATATCATACATATAGATTTAATGTATACATATTTCATATAATTATATGCTTTAATTTTACGTCCCTGACTACTTTTACCATTCATTTAACTTCACTCTCCTTCGAAAAGTCCGCCAAAAGGTAAACAAACTCAAAATCAGCAGAGAATCCATGTTTTCCTAAAAGAGTTTGTAATCCGTGTCTAGGACAATGATGCCTAATATAACCAATATAGATATTACTTTTCAAACGTAGTATGCTCATATGAAGTATTGGTAAGAAAAAGTACAGTAAAAATATGATTTTTTTTCACTCGTGTAACTATCGTGACAAGCCTACCCCCAAAGACTATATATGAAAGATAGGAAAGCTTCCAAAAGGGCTGTGAGCACCAACGATCAGCTGCTAGTGTGATATCTGAACAATAGATGGCGTTGTGTCCAAGTTGTGTCGTCTGTTTGTTTACTCTTATGAAACTTCACTTTTTATTCAAAATGGTCTCAAAGGGTATACCATGTGTCGTGTGCCATGTCACAAAACATGAACGGCCAGAATTGGTTTTTCACACATTTCCGAAGAACAAGAAAAGGTGAGAATTTATAGGAAAAGTGTATTATTTAGTAATTAATTAGTAGTAAGTAATTAGTAGTGTAATAGTTACCCCTGGAAAAGTTTTCTTTTTGTAGTTATATATCTGAACAAGAGATGGCGCTGGTATGAGATTGCGGCCTCACATTTTTTTTTAAATGGTAGGATAGGTGCTTTCCTATCTTTCATATATAGTCTTTGCCTACCCCCTTGCCACGGAGTTTCCACGATTGTTCCAATATTTTCCACGCATTTGCCACGACTTTGCCACGCTTTTGCCACGAACCCGCGCTTCTAGAATAAGAATCGCGGCATGTTCATGTCATGTACACGGCGCGCTTAGGGACTTAGAATATGGCTGTATATTTCATTTCCTCTCTCTTTCTGTGTCTCTCTCTTTCTTCTGTACCTTTCTATGTCTCTTTCTTTCTCATTCTCTTTCTCTCTATCTCTGCCTCGGTCTCTTTCTCTCTCTCTCTCTCTCTATCTGTCTATCTCTCTCTTTCTCTCTATCTCTCTGTCTCTCTCTCTCTCTCTCTCTCTCTCTCTCTCTCTCTCTCTCTCTCTCTCTCTCTCTCTCTCTCTCTCTCTCTCTCTCTCTCTCTCTCTCTCTCTCTCTCTCTCTCTCTCTCTCTCTCTCTCTCTCTCTCTCTCTCTCTCTCTCTCTCTCTCTCTCTCTCTCTCTCTCTCTCTCTCTCTTTCCCTAACAATTTTTTTCGCCAGTACTGATATACATTACGACTATTGTTACTGCAGACTCATTAATAAGCGAGCCAACCTTTTTCTACTATCGTTCGTAATAAAAGTCAAATTTTCATTAGTTGATGAGATAAAGTTCTTTGTTTTCCTCTCCTTTTTCTGGCTCTGTAATTTTTGTTTTAGAATCATGATTGTGTTGAGCTTTTAATAGGATGTCATGATTAGTCTTATCATCCATCAATATGTTATATTTATTACAACTTATCGTTATGTATCAATATTGAAACTCTTCGTTAGCTTTTTATTCTTTTTCGTTTTTGTTTTTTTTTCATCTACGTCTCTTTTTTTTTTTTCTCTAGTTTTATTTTATTTATTTATATTTTTACTTCTCCCTCCTTATCTTCCTCTTTCTTTGACCTTTTTCTTTCCTCTTCCAGTCTTCCCCCACTACCACCACTTCTTCTTCTCTTTCCTCCTCGTCTTCCTCTTCCTCCACCTTCTCTTCACCTTCCTCCTCCTCCTCTTCATTCTCCTCATCCTCCTCATCCTCCTTTTCCTCCTTCTATTACTCCACCAGCTCGTCTCATGTTTCTCCTCCTGCTCCTCCACCCATTTCTCTTCCTCCTCCTCTACTTCCTCTTCCTCCACTTCTTCATTCTCTTCCTTCTCCTCTTCTTCCTACTCTGTTTCAGAGTATTTCCCAACAAGCTATCTACACAAAAAGGAAGAAAAGGAGAAGAAAATGCAAGCGACCACTTCTAACAAAAATGTGTTCAAAATAGAGCCATTGAAACACTCGTTAAATTTCTCTCTCTCTGTCTCTCTATCTCTCTCTCTCTCTCTCTCTCTCTCTCTCTCTCTTTCTCTCTCTCTCTCTCTTTCTCC
>BOPN01002651.1:184097-191597 GCA_017312705.2 Penaeus japonicus | reverse complement strand
GCAACAATGCTGTTCCTCAGATTCGGTCCAAGAAAGCAGTTGGAGGCAACTGGTAGCACACTAAGAAGAGATACACATGGCCGACAGGCCCATCAGTACACCAGAAAATGTCGAGAGGGTGAGACAGCACCAAGAACAAGCCAAGATGTTCTGCACGAAGGCATGCCGTTGCTTTGGGAATCTCCTTACACAGTTTGAGGAGAACTCTGCATATGGATTAGAATTTCCATCCCTAAAAAATGATGATGGCTCAAGAATTGAGCACACAGCCCGAATTCCACTCAATGTTTTGAGACACATGTTTCCAGACGCTCGGTGTCTCGAGGGTGATTTAGGGTGGCCTGCGCGGTCACCTGATTTGAGCATTTGGGACTTCTTTTCTTTGGGGACATCTGAAGAAAGGGTGTCTAAAAGCTCGCCTCTACACCCTACCAGCTAAGGACATTAATGAAGAGGTTAACGCCATACCCCGCATTATGTGTGAATGTGCTGTAGGAAACTTCAGAGAAAGACTCCAACAGTGTGTTCAAGCGAACGGCCGCCATCTTGCTAACATTATTTTCAGAACATAAGGATTCTAAATGGTATGTTATGCTAACCTCGAGAATAATAAACTTTCTTCTCTATGTACCTCCATTACTTTTTTATATCTCCTCAAAACTGCTCAATCGGTTCTGCCCCACCCTGTATATATATATATATATATATATATATATATATATGTATATATGTATATATATATATATATATATATATATATACACAAATACCCTATTGTTTTTAGTGTTATACATACCCCATTTTGCAGTCGATGAGAAGTATGCATTATTTTTTTCTATTTTCATTAAAAAAAAAAAATAATAATAATAATTACGCACGTCAGAATAATCTCGCGCCTCGCGGAATATTTCTAAAGGCCGGTGATAACAACCGCTGATGATCTTCATTATTTCTTCATTCATTCATCCTTTACTTTAAAGATTCTTCCCGGATGAGAAATTTCCGCCAAGATAAACAACCTCTGTGACTCGTTTAGTTTACCCTTCCCGGGATCGAATGGAAATATCGCAGTTTCCCCTTTCAATGTCTTGGAAGTATAAGGAAGGAAGATAAGGAAAAGGAAGATAAGGAAAAAAAAAAAAAAAACAGCAACATAATCGGTATAATTCGGAAATTAGTGAACTCTTTGTGATAGAGATGATGATTCTGGCATCGCGTTTCAATGGCGAAATGACAAAAAAAAAGAAAAAAAAGAGCAGAAGTAGGAAGAGGAGTAGAAGGAGAAGCAGCAAGGAAAAGGAAAGGTTTTAGAAAGGAGAAGAAATAGGCTGTCTCGCGTCGCCTCCGTGTCTCGAGGCCATAATGGAATCGCATCAGGGAAGAAAAAGTCTACGGTGTTCAGCGCCGCAGATTGTTTAGGGCTTAAGGCAATGTAGAGGTTCCGGGAGGAATTGAGACTCCTGAAGAAAAATATAAACATTTCTCAGATTATCGATGTTATGTGTAGAAAACATGCACGTGCGGTTGACAATAACGAAGTTAGAAGAATTAGAAACGATTACAAAGAGAGAATATGTGTGTGTGGGTTTGAAGTAAATGTTTGTTTGTTTGTGAGTGTGAGTGTGTGTGTGTGTTTGTGTGTGTGTGTGTGTGTGTGTGTTTGTGCGTGTGTGTTAGTGTGAAATGAAATGGATTAGAAAGAAAGAGTGAAATAGAATGCGTGCATGAGTGTGTTTGTTCACCTATCTGTGTGTACATTTATAGTAGGGCAAGGCACAATAGCTTGATCACCTGCCTGGCGTGACGCCTGGTATTATCTAAGCCAGTCTCAGTCTCACAGCTACAGAAGGCAATCGGGAAATCCGCTATATATTGAAATTAATTAACATAACACGTGCGTGTCAAGAATCAGTTATTAGTATCTAGTACGACTACGAGGGGAAATAATCTATCATATTTGGTATACGACAAGCTTTTCCCACATAATTTATATATTTCATACCAGATAATAATTCATGAACTCAGACCACCAAAAGAGTTAATGCAAATAAGAGATGTATTCAAATTCAACCACAAAGAGCACGAAACGGCGTAAACTTTGTCGTGGTGAACTTATAGTTTTCCGTTTCATTTTTACACCTTGTAGTTTTGAATACATATCCAAATTTTCAATACATAGGTTCAATAAGTGAATCACAAGCTTACTATTTCACGATTGATGTTGATATCCTCTTCATCATCTATCAATATTATTCGTCACTATTACAACAGGTAATAGTTGTTATCCTCTTCATCATCTATCAATATTATTCGTCACTATTACAACAGGTATTCAAATAAATTATACAGTCACGAATAATAGGAGTCCTTGGAAACCTATTAATTCCTCGCAGAATTGTACTTTTCCTGATTTTCGTCCTACACCGCGTCCTCAGCTCTGAGGTTTCCGCCGAGATTAAAATCTGTCTTCCTTGGAGAGATTAATTACGTCAGATTAATTACGAGGTCTAGGAAGGTCCATGTGTAAAGAGGAGGAAGAAAATCTCCTTACTTTGGACGTTTAAGCTTATTTTATCTTTCCTTTGTTTGCCATCCTTTCGTGGAGTGCCAGTTGTGGATGATTGATTATGGTAAGACTTTCATACTTACTTGATGTGTATTTTACTTGGTCTTTTCTAACATTTCCTCCTTTCGTATCACTTGTATGCAGACAAAGGAAAAAATGGATTTGTATACCTCTAAGATATAGGATTAGTTAATATTCTGCTAATGGCAAAGGGGAATGCATGAAATTAGGTCAGATTAGGTTAGGTTAGGTAGCACCCGTTGATAGTAATCACAACATAAAAAGATTCCTCCACTTATCATAAGGCCTTTCCTCATCACTCACTCTATTTTTTATTTATTTATTTCTTGCTTTTACACGTGTGTCTCTAAATGAGATTCGATTTGATTATAAAGGAAGTAATCTTTTTAAAATGATACCTGTTTTTTATGTTGTTTTTTTTTTATCATATCATAAATATTGATATAATTATGTTGTTCTTTTTTTCTTTTTTTTTCATGAAATGACTATTTCTTTAAATACTGAAGGTTAATGATAATTGTGCCATCATTTACTTACGATACCGCTAATATTACATGTCAAAAAAAACTATATAAAACTTATCGTGAAAGCTATACTCTTGTGTCGAAACAGTTTACAAATCCTATGGGAAAGAAGAAGGAGACCCTTGCTTATGACTGAGAGTGCCACATCATAAAGCAGCCATCTTGGCACGGGGGCACATTGTAAACGCTGGGCATGGTCTGGGTCACCTCCCTTTCTCGTTCTGGCGGCACATCTTGCTTAGCCGGTACTTCACAGCCGAGGGTTGGGATCTTGCAGTGTCATTGCTCTCTGAAGATGATGGATGGGCGTCCTTCAGGATTTCTTACCTGCTGGTGTTAGGACAGGATGGTGCAATAAACGTTTTGTGTTTTAAACTAAACCTGTTTTGGGGAATATTACGGCAGTTATGGTAATTATGATTACAGTAGTCAGCATTATTCTCTGAATAAAGTTATTACTCATATCATCAACGGCGGCATGACGACCATCATGGACGTCGTGCCCTCCGCCGTCGGGCCAAATCTCGTGTCTTCAATGTCATGCCATCCGTCGCAATGGGTTAAGGTGCCGAGTTCTGGTGAATATAGAATATAGAATATATATATATTTTTTTTTTCTTCTTCTTCTTCTTCTTTTTCGTGAGTATTTGATGATTTCCAAGTCACGGATTTATTCGACTTCACAACGATACAAATAGTTCATAGCTACGTTTTGGTAAGGTAAGTAAGAATATGATTAATATTGCCTGTAACCCCAACTGTAATCCCTATCTGTCTCTCTCTGTCTCTCTCTATCTATCTATCTATCTATATCTCTCTCTATGTCTCTCTCTCTCTCTCTTCCTCCCTCCCTCTCTCCTCTCTCTTTCCCTCTCGTTCTCATTTTAATGGGAAGAATCTCTACTGGGAGAGTTCAGTAATACCATTTGCCATATTACACTTTACAATTACCTTTATATCATCATTAAGCTCATAAATCACTGAAGTTTTATACAAAATCTCGCCAAAGTAACACAATCTAGAAAAATGAGACAGGGAAGATGGAGAACAAATTTCAAAGTGAATGTATGGCCATTACCCAATAATACAGATAAATATATATATCAGATAATAGAACAGGCATAGAAAGGCATATATAGATAAATGAATGGGAGAGAAAGAAATTGATACATAGAGAGAGATTGTTATTCTCATACGTGTATGTATGTATGTATATGATAAGAAATTGCATTTTGGTAAGACCAAAGAGAAAGAAAGAAACGAAGAGAGAAAGGGGGAAGAAAAGAGAGAGAGAGAGAGAGAGAGAGAGAGAGAGAGAGAGAGAGAGAGAGAGAGAGAGAGAGAGAGAGAGAGAGAGAGAGAGAGAGAGAGAGAGAGAGAGAGAGAGAGAGAGAGAGAGAGAGAGAGAGAGAGAGAAAGAGAGAGAGAGAGAGACAGAAACAGAGAAAGAGAAAGACAGAGACAGAGAGAAAGAAAGACAGAGACAGAGAGAAAAAAAAAAAAAAAGAGAAAGAAAGACAAAAACAAAAACGTCAAGACACAGCATAAAAACAACATCGCATCACCACAAACATAAACGAAAAAAAAAAAAAAAAAAAACGAAAATTTTCTGCCCTGCAAAATCCTTCAGTTCCCGAATTCCTCCTGCCCTTTGGGATGAAGGTCCGAGAAGGGACACTCAGTCAGGATCTATTTTGAGACTCGATCGACATGGATTAAGCTCGAAGGGATACCGGAGACTGCGGGGAGTGGAAACTGGGTTTTGTCTTTCGTATATCCAATGGCTCTCTCTCTCTCTCTCTCTCTGTTGCTGTTCCTATTCTGGTCTCTGTCTGGTTGTTTGTTGACGTATCTCGCTGTCTAGTTATGTATATGTCAACTAGCCTCTTTCTGTCTCTTTCTTTTACTCTGTCTCTTTCTCTCTCACTCTCTCTCTCTGTCTGTCTCTCTTTCTCTCTCTCTCTCTCTCTCTCTCTCTCTCTCTCTCTCTCTCTCTCTCTCTCTCTCTCTCTCTCTCTCTCTCTCTCTCTCTCTCTTTCTTTTACTCTCTCTCTCTCTCTCTCTCTCTCACTCTTTTCTCTCTCTTTCTCACTCTCTCTCTCTCTCTCTCTCTCTCTCTCTCTCTCTCTCTCTCTCTCTCTCTCTCTCTCTCTCTCTCTCTCTCTCTCTCTCTCTCTCTCTCTCTCTCTCTCTCTCTCTCTTTTCTCTCTCTTTCTCACTCTCTCTCTCTCTCTCTCTCTCTCTCTCTCTCTCTCTCTCTCTATATATATATATATATACATATATATGTATATATATTTATATATATATATATATATATATATATATATATATATATATATATATATATATATATACATATATTCCTATTTATATATACATGTGTCCCCTTTATTGAACTAACGAAGGTAATATTGACATCCGAGTGATTGATAGTGTTAGAATATCCAAAGCGCCCTCTGTGATTCCGATCGAGTCGCCTACACTCCATTAATGATGTAATTATGAAGAAAAATGATCCTTCCTGACGTCAGTATGTTATGGATGATAAATGAGAGGATATGTTTATAAAGCTGCTCTGATTTTTTTTTTTTTTTTTTTTTTTTTTTTTTTTTTTTTTAACTGACCTTAGAATTGATGGAGTAAGAAATTTACTTTTATCTTTTTTTTTTCTTCTTCTTATTCTTTTTTTCTTTATTGGCTTTATGATATATCAACACATGTCTTATATGCATTAGAGAAATGTGAAATGTATAAGCAACTACACTCTACTGACAAAACAAAATCAAAGGAGAGGCGTATCGCTAGAGGGGGTAGGGAGAAGAGGAAGGGGGTGAGGGGGGAGGGTGCGTTAAAAGCAGAATTGGCGAAGTTTCAACACTCGTTAGCCCAACTTATGAATCGCTGCCATCAACCTGCCTGTTTAGCGAGCTAGCACAGACAGCAGAGATGCAAAAGTTTGATCGCTTTGACGTTACAATCTCTGCAGAAACAAACGGCTTTCCAGAAACCATCTCGACTGTCGGGGATTCCCCTTTCGTCTTCGGAATGATCTCTCTCTCTCGCTCTCTCTCTCTTTCCTTCTCTCTTTCTCTTTCACTCTCTCTCTCTCTCTTTCTCTTTCGCTCTCTCTTTCTCTCTCACTCATTCGCTCTCTCTCTCTCTCTGTCTTTCTCTCTCTCTCTCTCTCTCTCTCTCTCTCTCTCTCTCTCTCTCTCTCTTTCTCTGTCTTTCTTTCTCTCTCTCTCCCTTTCTCTCTTTCTATGTCTCTCTCTCTCTCTCTTATACTCTCTCTCTCTCTCTCTCTCTCTCTCTCTCTCTCTCTCTCTCTCTCTCTCTCTCTCTCTCTCTCTCTCTCTCTCTCTCTCTCTCTCTCTCTCTCTCTCTTTCTCTTTCGCTCTCTCTCTCTCTCTCTCTCTTTCTCTTTCGCTCTCTCTCTCTCTCTCTCTCTCTCTCTCTCTCTCTCTCTCTCTCTCTCTCTCTCTCTCTCTCTCTCTCTCTCTCTCTCTCTCTCTCTCTCTCTTTCTATGTCTTTCGCTCCCTCTCTCTCTTTCACTTCCTCTCTCTCTCTCTTTCGATCTTTCCCTTTCGCTCTCTCTCTCTCTCTCTCTCTCTCTCTCTCTCTCTCTCTCTCTCTCTCTCTCTCTCTCTCTCTCTCTCTCTCTCTCTCTTTCTCCCTCTCTCTGTTTCTCCCTTCCTCCTATGCATGTATTTGTATGTCTTTATGTGTGTATTTGTGTGAAAGACAGAGAGAGAAAGAGAGCATAAAAACACGTGTACCGCATTGATGAAGGGGAAGCAAGCACTATATTCATGGCCATCTGTCACCATCTTGCCCTCTCTCCCTATAACACCATTAATCCTTCGACACCCTTCTTCATACTGCTTTATTTCCCTCGTTTAAATTCCCTGAGTCCCCAGTGTTAACGAATTTCCACCGGTTCTTAATTTATCCAATTCTTAGATGCCCTCTTCTCCACTTTGTCTATTTCTGTTTTCTTTGCCTATATTTTTATTTTTGTTTTATATTAATCTATACCTTTATTTATTTACCTGTTTATCTATTTATTTATCTATCGACATATTTATGTATTCATTTATTCATTTATATTCATTTATTAAGGTCTAAGTTTGTCGATTTTTTTTCTAATTTATTAATTTTATAGATTTTTAAAATTATTTCGTCAACACGCCGTGCACTTTATCTTGATATTACGCATTCTTGCAATGAACTATTCATCTCCCCCATCCAGCTATGCAATATCCGTAGCGGCAGATATGTGATGCCTCATTGCAACTAAGGAATGCACAATAAAACATCATAAGGAATCTTTTCGACATCTATTTGTGCTTAAAATGGTCTTTGGTGAACGAAAATTTATATATATA
>BOPN01002651.1:83804-96304 GCA_017312705.2 Penaeus japonicus | reverse complement strand
CTGAATAATAACTATGCTTTGTTACCCCTACATCTTCCACAACACTTGGTTACTCTTGCTCTATATTATTAGGTTTTCTTCATAATTTTAGACTGAATATCATGCAATTCCCTTTGCTTTGTTTCAGATACGGAGATTTCTGAATGACTTCTAAAATTCTTATTAAACACAATCAATAAGTGTAATAGTATAGAAGCAGAAAGGGGTACAGATGTGTAGTCATATTCACCTTTAACAAAAGCTATATTTGTCTAGTTAAAAAATATGAACTTCAACCCTTCTGCCTCCCCTCATCTTAATCGGAGCTTTAGATAAGACAAATAAAAAGGCTGAGATACATAACAGAATTGATCTAAAACCACCCGAATAGTCTGTGATTCACTGTATTTCATGTTTCTTTGACAAGTTAATACAACTCATAACTCTATTGCTGTGCTATATTTATTTCATTCGACGTGATTTGAAGGAATATTACTATAAGGTAATAATAAACAAAAAAAGTAGGTCTACCCAGGCAGTTTCTATTTATGCATGTTTTCACTTTCTTTCATATCCCTGTTATTTAGGAATTTGTTTTTATCACACATTTATAGACAACTTTCTATTTACGGAAACATATGATACATAATATTTCATCATATTTCATTTCGGTTATACTCATTTTTTTTTTATTGACGTTCTCTACGCAGACTTGCATGGCAGGTCCATTGAATATTTACATGAGTAGGGGGTATGACAGGAGAGAGTAAGGCGTTTCTTTATTTTTGTTCTTTTATCGAAAATGTTAGAATTTCCGTTTAAAAAATAGATAAAGTTTAAAGAAATTAAAACGTGACATATAGATCAAAAGTCGAGGGGATTAATCAACTACATACACAAGATGAACAATTAAACAATAAAATCTTATCACATAAGTAATTTCGATTCTCTTAGTGAATTTTCTTTACCACAGCATGGCTACAATAACAATTTCTCGACGTCTTATTACTAAACACGATAACCGCTTAGTAAGTGTTATCGACACTATTCATAACATGATGTTTCTTTACTCTATTCTGACCTTCAAGAATCACATCGAAAAACAAAACTAGGAGGTCTTCGCAGAAACTTGCATCCTTCAGGCGGATCAGTTGGCTGCTCGATGGCAAAGGAAAGGAGCTCCTCTACAAGACACAAATTCGATCGACCCGAGAGTACTCGTGCCTCGCCTGGGGAAGAGCAAACAGCACCCACCTTAAATGGGTTAATATCCTCTAAAAATTACAAGAAAGAGCGAAGAGGATTATCGGAGAGAAGACACCAGGCCACCCAACCAACATAGACAGCCTTCAACACAGGAGAGACGTGGCTGGCTTGACAACAATGCATCGAATTCATCGTTAAGAAGTCCCACACCTGCAACCAGGTAGGGGAAGACGAGCTATGCGCACCACAAGAGCAGTAGATCAAGCACCCGCGACACTGGAATAACCTCGCTGTTGCACCGCCCACTACCAGCGACAGCTTCTCTTCAGATACGGAAAGTTATGAAATGAATTAATACGTATGCTTAATATGGAAGCTGACTCCCTATAAAGGTTCAAGTGTACAGCACATGTATGGTTAAAATCCACCCACAGATAGACAATGATAACCGAAATGGTTATTTTGAATAATGTAAAATATATCATTGTATACCTTGTACAATAGCTGAGTTTAGACTTTAAGGTAGGAATCATTAAATATGTCTTCCTTTAGTCTGTAAAAACATTCACAATGACAGTAATGTCTGTAAATTGTATCCAAAAGGATGTAGTTGTAATCAATAAAGTATATATATATTTATAAAAGGAACATGTTCATGGCATTTCAATTAATTACCACAAGAGCCTGATGTAGATCACATCTCCACTTGAATAGGAAAGAAGGGTGTTTGTTAATCCACTGTTAATCAAGGGAGCTTTTCCCCCTTGGTGACAGCTGATGCTTCCCTTAATCAATAAGCAGCGTCAAGTTTTCTTTTCTTTTCTTTTAGATACGATTGTCTATCCCAACCGAATTATGAATGCTATGCTAATGTAAATACTGTATATATCATAATGTAATTTTTTTGATAGCATCTTGTAGAAAATATATCAAATAAAGAAATCCAAAATATAAGAAGTTTAGTATGTATGTGTATATATATATATATATATATATATATATATATATATATATATATATATATATATATATATGCATATATATATATATATACATATATATATATATATATATATATATATATATATATATATATATATATATATATATATATATATATATATATATATATATATATATATATATATATATATATATATATATATATATATATATATATATATATATATATATATATATATATATATATATATATATATATATATATATATGCATATATATATATATATATATATATATATATATATATATGTATATATATATATATATATATATATATATATATATATATATATATATATATATATATATATATATATATATGCATATATATATATATATATATATATATATATATATATATATATATATATATATATGTAATATATATGTATATATATATATATATATATATATATATATATATATATTGCTTTTCTTTTATGGAAATTCTCTTACAGAATTTAAAGGAAATATACTCGCTTTGGAGCTGGAAACTATGATCGGATTCTGATATTATAAAATAACATGTCTCTCTGGCAACACTCGCAAAAGTTATTTTAGTTCTTTTATCTCTGAATACTGCTTTTCAACGATTCCTTTTACATGGGTGAATTCGGTAAAAGTTGGGTTGAAATTGCAGATAAAAAAGCATTTCTCATACCATTATTTTACATAATATTATTGTAAGATTTTACACATGTAGATTTTGATAGAAAAAAAAAATAGATAGATACAGATTTTAAGAAAAAGAACGAGAAAAAATACCAGAGCAGTATTATTGGAGAGTCAATAACAGTATGCATTAACCCCTATTATGTATCTATTCAACTCAATGGGGGTAATTGCATAGATATGATTATGCTGGGAAAATATGAATGCTAACTTTCCTGCTTCGCTTAGTATCATTACAGGTTAATTAGTCTTAGGATTATAGGGTTCTTTCTTACACAACAGTATAATGATGCTCGTCGAGCATGACGAAAGGTAAATTAGTAGTAGTAGTAGTAGTAATTCTAGTAGTTCTAGTAGTAGTAATAGTAATAGTAATAATAGTACTGATAATACTAACAGAACAGATACAATTACATTTTTTATATAATGACAGTAATGATAATTCTACAACTATTACTACTAATTGTAATGAAAATCATGATAATGCTAATAATAAGAAAATATATATTTATTATAATGACCACTTTTTCTTAGATACCGGAGAGTTTCTATTAGTGTAATTGTGTGTGCGTCAATGGCAGTCCATTTTATGTGTCAAAAGGATAAATAATTGTACATAAGCCTTCAACAGAAATAAACTACAACTGGATTAGTCTTATAGAAAACGTAATGCCGTTTACAACATACCATAGGAATCGTTGCACAGGCAAGCGAGAGAGACGGATCTTCCGCGAGCAATTTCCGATGCAATTTCGTCATGATCGAGTGACTTGCTCTTTAACGACTCAAGAACGACTCACTGTTTGTTTACTCGATTTTATCTCAAATAAATAGAATATAAAGTAGATTGTTCTATCATTGTGATGTGACTAACTAAACAATCTTTCCAAGGGAATTATAATTTCATATAAAGCAGGATCTCTCTCTCTTTCTCTCTCTCTCTCTCTCTCTCTCTCTCTCTCTCTCTCTCTCTCTCTCTCTCTCTCTATCTTCACCCTGGAGTTGGGAAATTGCAATGTCACGAAGATATTCTTAAAAAGGCAAAAATAAAACAGAAAAGAGGAGAGGGGATGATAGACAACTCACAGAAAAACAAACAAACAAACAAAAACAACAACAACAGAGATAATAAAACACACTGGAAATCAAAAACGAAATGAATGTATTTGAAAGATGGAGACAGGGAAGGAAAGAGTGAAGCATACGAAGAAAGAATGATATTTTCGATATTTGACCTTTCCTTTCTTTCTATTTTTGTCAACCAGCTGTCCTCTGTTTCCACGCCCGTGCGGGCTATCCTTCGCCCTGCCTGGCAACTGGCATGGAGATGCAAGTAAAGTCAGGAGTGCTCAGGTAACCGGGGGTGGGGAGGGGGGGGCGATGCGGGTCCCCCATCTTGACAACATGATGGGGAACAGATAACTAAAGGGGAGAGGCGGAAGGCGAGGCAGGGAGGGATCCAGTCGTTGGGAAAGGTTTGGTTCAGCGATTTCACGGCTTCCTGACGCGTTATTCAATCTCTTGTCTGTCTGTCTCTCTCTTTTTCTTATACATTCTCTCTCTCTTTCTCTTTTTTCCCTTCTACGTCTCTCTCTCTCTCTCTCTCTCTCTCTCTCTCTGTCTCTGTCTCTCTCTCCCTCACTTTCTCTGTGTATATATATATATATATATATATATATATATATTAGTGATTCTCAACCCTTTGCTTGTCCTTTACAACTTAGACTGAATATACTCGGCCATTTATCCTGTATATATATATATATATATATATATATATATATATATATATATATATATATATATATATATATATATATATATATATATATATATATATATATATATATACATATATATACATACATATATATAGATAGATAGATAGATAGATAAATATAGATATAGATATATAGATAGATAGATAAATATAGATATAGATATATAGATAGATAGATAAATATAGATATAGATATATAGATATACATATCAATATTATATATATATATATATATATATATATATATATATATATATATTTATGTATGTATGTATTTATACATACATACATACATACATACATATGTATGTATATATATATATATATATATATATATATATATATATATATATATATATATATATATTTATATACATATATATATACATACATATATATATGTATGTATGTGTGTGTGTGTGTGTGCGACTGTGTGTGCGTGTGTGTGCGTGTGCATGTGCGTGTGTATGTGTGTGTGTGTGTATGTGTGTGTGTGTGTGTGTGTATATGTATGTAGATAGATAGATAAAAGATAAATAGATAGATATAGATATAATTATAGATATACGTGTGTACATACATACATACAAACATACATAGATAAGATAGATAGAACATAAAAATGGCTGCCCCCCCCAAAAAAAAAAAAAAAAAAAAAAAAAAAAAAAAAAAAAAAAACGATGAAACGCCTCCAGTCTCTTCATTTTGCATAATAAAATTCCGATTAATAAGAAAAAGAATATATATCCAAACTATCTCAACCAGATGCAAGATACACCGAGTGCGCCCTCTGGCAAGATCCATCCCATCAGCCCACCATATTAATAAAGATTAGCCCCATGCCATGTACTCTTCTATCATCCCCCGGGGGTAATTTCATCTCTGCGTGGGACTCCCTACCGTTGGTTAAGAACTCTTTGTAAGGAAGGGTTGGCTGTAATACCTATTGGTTGTAAAACTGTTCTCTTGATTATAAATATATATATATATATATATATATATATATATATATATATATATATAAATATATATATATATATATATATATATATATATATATATATATATATATATATATTTTTTTTTTTTTTTTTTTTTTTTTGCGTTTCAGGTTTATCTTGTGTTTTGTAGGAGCTCTTATCATCTCATTTCCAAAACAATCAGTAAAGAATCGTCCATGAAGGAATAGAGAAAGAACGAAGAAAGATGAGCATCGGAAGTGTTGAAAAGCGAACTCATGCAAAGGCGAGGTATCTTCAGTTTCATGCATACTTAATAAGGCAATCCCGATCGGTTTTCATCATGATGTCCATCCGAACTTTCCGTTATTTTCAAATATTGGGCTCAATTTTCCTTTCATTATATTTTTTTCAAGATATTAAAAATGCTTATCTAGTGTTCTTTGGCTGTGTCGATCGTGTGCATTTATATCTAACTAAGCGATATATCACCGTATAACAAGTACACGATTAATGAAGAAAAAAAATTGTGAATAGAATAGCGAATGAAAAAAAAAGGAAAAACAAGGAAGCACGCCTATATACCAGAGCCCCATCGTTCGAGTGCTTCTTCAAACTCTGAAGAAACAATAGAACGGAAAAGCCTTCAGGATATTCGTGTATTTTGGTTTAATCTGTTTCTTTTTTTTTCTTTCTTTCTTTCTTTTTTTTCTCTCTTTTTTTTCCTAAGAATTCGTTCACCATGGATCCTTTCCATATTCTGCTATGATTTATCGTGGGTAACAACTAATAATACACACAACAGTGTTGAATAAGGAATATTTGATAAGTAAAACGAAACAACTTATGATATCATGCCAGGTAAGGAGGTAGTAAGGGCAAAGATAAAGAACATACAACATTCGGAAATAGCAGTACCTATGGTCATATGGCGACCAGTGCCTTCATGAGATATTAATTTGCATAATGCCATCACTTAGGATAAATTCTATTAAATCTCAAAATATATATGTGATTCTATAATCATGGCAAAGGTATATGACACAATGCATGAAATACGTAATACTCTGAAAGGCATTCAAAGATTTCGAATAAATTTGGCCGCTTGAAGAGGGTCGCCGGAGTTGCGTTTCTCGACCAGCGATGACACCGACTTTTTGAAATTTATTGACTTCAGAAGATTTAAGATCACGGAAAATTACATGCTTGTAGATATCAAATAAAGACGTGTACAAAAGCAAAGTTTTTTTTTTCTTTTCTTTTCTTTTCTTTTCTTTCTTTAAAGAACCGAAAATTGATATAAAAAAATTCAACACGTACCGGTGTAATCGTGCGCCCTAATTATAACAAAGGCCGATAAGTATAGCAAGTGTGAGGTTTTAGTGGCATCGATAATGCTATAAAAAGAAATAATAGAAGAAAAAATCATAGTTCCTTTACTTGGCACGGATCAAAGCGCAACGGCGCTTGTGCCAATAATGAAGAAATATACAATATCCAGTTCTACAATAACAAGTAATAGCTGGGGGCTATCATTACGGTGTAATCGCTTATTTTACTTTAGAATATCGTCACCATATCATGCCAGAATTTTTAGAAAAATACGAATCGTAATATCTTTTAATCAAAGGAAATAAAAGGTCATCACTAAATAATTTCTTTGTGTAAACTGCATGGCTATATCCACCTCTGGGTGAGGATACAGAGAGAGATTAAAATGCAGGTAAGATCTTACATGATTTCTATCGTAGTTTACAAGCTTTCATGTTCCAGGATCTCTCTTAGAGTCACATGAATAAGATTAATTTGTCGAAAACGGATTAATTCATACTTAATACATAAAGATAGTAATTAGATACAGATGCTAAATATTTTATGCAAGATAGTCAATCACGATCTAATACGATAAGACCTCATTAAGGCCTGGAATAAGATAATTACACATTGCACCACGACCAATCCATATTTTATAAGAAACGTCAACAAGGCACACCCAATGAAAATATCTGCAAATGACGTCATTGCATTCAGACCAATCATAAATCTTGTCTATTTTTTAGTAGCTCTACCCTCGTCGAAAAATAATTTCACGAGCACACACACACACACACAACACACACACACACAGACACACACAGACACACACACACACACACACACACACACACACACACACACACACACACACACACACACACACACACACACACACACACACACACACACAACACACACGCACACACTGAAAGAAAATGCAAGGCAGTCGCCGGTTTAATTCCGTGTAAGATGCAACTATCATCAAATGATTGCAAGGTCATGGCATATTAAGTTGAGGTGTGGTAACGGAGTCTACACTGTAGGTAAGTAAAAATTAATGAGCAAATAATGAGAACCGGCAGGTTATATATATCGCTCATGAGGTCACCATCTTTAAGGCAACATTAAATTTTGAAAACGAAGGGAATTGCCATTAGTAATAATCAAAGAAACACGCTTTTTCAATACAGGTGGTTTTACATAGTATCTTTTTTATTTGTACTCGTCATATTACTTTTTTTTATAGTATTCTGTAGCTGGACGATTAAATTTTAGCTTGGCATGAATGATAAATAATAATAATAATAATAAAATAGTATGATATATCCAGGGCGATTCGGCTCATATGAAAAAAAAGTGTTTTTTAAAGCTGATGTAGGTGGACAGTACAAATAATTTTCAGCTTGGACCAGCTTTAACAGTCATATTTCGTTTAAACAATCATAGGAAGATTTTGGCAGATGTTAGTATTGCGTCATCAAGCAATCTGCGCGGCCTCTTAATCTATTGGCGCCAAAGAAAATATTTTAACTTCCTTACCTCGGATACTAATATATTCCTTTAATTTCGAGCTTTGACTGGTTTCGACTGGTTTCGTTGACGATAATTACCTGAAACGAGTACAAGCTTCATTTTGCAATATTCTGTATGGCATACCGCCGATAAGTGATTGGCGGGAAGACAACAATGATTGAGAGGGGTGGAGAGGGGAGGGGAGGAGAGGGGGAAGTCCATCGGTACCTTTTATACCCCGCATTTCCCCTGGTATAATTCATGCCCTCCCCTACAATCGGATCTCAGATTGTGGGGCACAGGGGCGAAATCACGGGTAAATCGGCTGAAATATGAATAGTACAGTATGAATATGCTTGACAGTGTATCGGCGTCAAATATTCTGCTCGCTTTTTTGAGTTTCTAGTATGGAACACCTTTACTTTTTAATTAGGAAGTACGTCGAGTCTTTAAATAGTTCGGGTTCATTTCTTTGCTCCTCTTAGTAACGGTAAGCCTTGAGGAGTTATTAGGTTATCAAGAAAATGAAAAAAAAAAAAAAAAGTATATTAAGAGATCTATTTCTGCTTTTTTGGGAAATTAAAATCAAATATCGAAAAAAAGTAATCGGCAAACGATCATTTTTGCATAACTCAAAAATTCGCGGTCATAGGGAGTGAAATCCCGTAAAGTCTAAGTGGACCTCGGCATACCCCTGTACAGTTCCAAAAATACAATCGGATTTGAGATCAATATCGAGTTCTTCGGTACACAAGATTGGCACATGTAGATTCGCAATTAGCAAAAAGAAAGTAAAAAATATGCACACACACATACACACTTGTATATGTGTTTACGTGTGTGTGAAAATGTATATCCTTGAGTACACGTTTGTATTGATGTGCATATATGCACGTTTATACATGCGTGTAGTCATGTATGTGTGTGGAAAGACCTATATAAAAATATATGTATATATATGTGTGTGTGTGTGAACATGTGAGTACAGATGTGTACATGTGCATATGAACATATGCCATAGTCTGTACATATGCATTTACAGACAAGCATGTGTGCAAAGACATAGACATTTAAAGATATGTGTACAGATGGGTTTATGTCTTATATACACATATGTGTGTGTGTGTGTAAAGGTCTTTTCTGAAGAAGAAAAGCATGGTTTCCTCTGATTCCTAGTCCCTTCCAGCACTGGACGAGATATGACTTCCAAGATAAAATATAGGCTGGTCCATTGAGCTCTACCAAACTCGCTTCTCGGTTAGAGATTAGAATAGGCCACCAATTAGCGATCTGCAGTCCCCGAGCGATGCCGGGTGCTTGCGTGAGGACTGGGAAGCAAATCAAACGTTCTCTCTATCCAGCTTGTGCAATTCGGTAGGCAGAAACGCTGACTCACATGTGTAGCGAATGACCGAAATTGTGATCACTGATTCAGAGCACTTACTCGCGGGTTGGACAAGACCCTGTGTTAACCTGCATGTCTGTTTTATTTTTTGCACATTTAACCCACAACTTGTACTTTCCTCCTCTTGATTAATGCCCGTGAAAAAGAAGTCCTGATATGAGTGTGTACGCGGATGGTTATCAGTTGCCATGAATCTTCTTCTTGCGGGCAATAGTGATGCTTAAGGCTGGAAACCGTACAAAGCTTAATATAGCATGCTCAGTATGCACCCTTGTCAAATATTTCATAGGTTGAGACGTAGTTTTTTTTTTTTTTGTGTGTGTGGGGGGGGGGGTAGCTTACAGAGGTTTCTTATTGGAAGACCGATTTGCTTGTTATGTTATGAATGCAGGTGAGAAGATGAGATAGAAAAGCATTTTGATTTCCTACATTTCCAAATGTTTGTAATGTGAATATTCATAATTGTCTATGATTTGATGACGTGCCGAAGAAATATCACAATTTTAGGCTCATCGAATGTATGAATAACCAATTTTTAGTTCTATTCGTATATTTTATAATCACTTATTCAAATTATCTTAAATTACACACCAGTGTACCCAGGAACGTCCTACTATTACACTATAAACCATATGACTCCTAGCAAAAAAGAAGAAAAAAAAAAGGCGAATGCATTACAAAATTATAATCATCAAACCATATTTTCTACTTTTTCATGATGTTTTATTTTGAAGTTGTATGTTTCATTTTTCTCCGTACGTCTCGTTACAAATCACTGAATATCGTTCACATCAGGAAAAATTAACTAATATTCGACCCTGGATAATTTTCAACAATTATAAAGGAATGTCAAAATACAACGGTCAATCTTTGAAATGACACACATTTATATATATCATTATTTAACCGGATATTGTGATACAAGGAATAGAAGGTATGCTGCCCATGTCTCTGTCCCCTAAGCCTTTGTTTAATCCATTATCTCGATCTGATGCCCTGTGACCTTTGTCTTGGTGACCTGAAGAGTTTTTTTTTTTTCTTTCTTTTTTTTTTTTTTTTTTTTTTTTTTTTTTTTTTTTTTTTTTTTTCTTTCTTTTTTTTTTTTTTTTCTTTTTTTTTTTTTTTTTGGCTTTCCGTAACACTTCTTCCTTCTTTGTCCTCTTCCTGTTCCTTCGTCTCTCATTCTGACTGTATATTCCTTCCATTTCCTCCACTATCTGCCTTCCTTTTATTTCGTTGTTTCCTTTCTTTCTTTCCTTCCTTCTCATTGTTAATTACCGAGAATAAAACGTATATGAAAGTCAAAGATCCTATACGGAATAATGTACCACTTTGACCTTCTGGCGATTGACATTTCATAATGAACTTCGATGTTCTGATGTTACAGATATTACAAAGGCAAACAATCATAAATACAATATTTATACTTCTTAACTTTTTTTTTTATGGAACCTACCAACAGCAAAAGGAAAATTTACGCACTTGAAGGTGCCGTTCCAAAGAAAATGGCGATGAAGAAGGAGAATTTATGAAAAAAAATTCTGCTCTCAAAGAGATGCTTAGAGGCAAAAGTTAGAATTGATAACTACATTCTGACATTCAGGAAATACCGACTGTTTTCTACCCATCTCCTTTCGGTTGAAAATGTCATGACCTATGTTGTTCCGATATATTAGAAATATTGGATGATACCGTAATCATAATACATAAGTTATATGGATCGCTTGCCCCTGACATCATTATAAATATACGGACCAAGATAACTTGGTGTGTGTGTGTGTGTGTGTGTGTGTGTGTGTGTGTGTGTGAGTGTTTTGATAGGAATAAATTGCGTATTTATATCCTTTGACTTATCTTTCATATTGCTCCATGTCCTACGTATACATCTACGTATATATTACTTTATACAACACCGCTACATTATTTACCTTATGTTCTGTATTTACCTTACCTTGACCTCGTCTCTTTTCTTTGATTAAAACACCTTATCTTCATCTTTCATCTGTTTATCTCTCTGTGATTCCACCTTTTACATTTTCCTGCTTTTAAGTCTTAAATGGGGATTAGCTTCCCTTTCATTTATATAAATTTTATTAATCTTAAGCACATCCTTACACATTTAAGATACAAGTTAAAATGAATTATGGTTTGAAAGTCACCATAAGAGCGAGAAACAAAAATAAATGAAAATAATGGATAAGCAGATAATACACTATTACACAGAGCTGCTGTAAGCAATGATAAGGATGGCAGGGAGAGTAATGGAAATACCGTATTAACGTAAGATAATTGGGAAAAAGCATGATAATGCGTGATCACAATAATAATCATAGTAGTATCAATAATGATGGTTATGATGATAACAATGCTAATTATTATGATAATGTCCTTAATGAAGATATTCGTATAAATGATAATTTGAGTGAAAGTAAAGATAATGCTAATCATAGTAATGATAATAATGATGAAAGGAGTAATAGCGATCATGAGAACAATGATGATAGTATTGATGATAACAATCATAATCTCTAGGATAATGATATAATAGTTATAATGTTCTTAACATTGATTATAATAATAAAAATTATACTGATGATAATATCGGTAGTGATGATGATGATAGTATTAACAGTGATAACGTAATCAT